>BQNB010016387.1:0-71711 GCA_026074375.1 Tanacetum coccineum
ATTGTCCAAGGGATACTTGGGGATTTCCTTAATTTCTCTATAAGTATATTATTTTATATGTATGTAAAACTGCAATCATGCACCAAGACCCATAAGTACATCCAGAAGGGTTGCCAAGTTTACCTAGCTCAGTTTACGGCAAAAAGGTCTGATGATGAGCCGAGAGAGAAACGACTTAAGGATGTGCCTATCGTACATGATTTTTTCGAAGTCATTCCAGGAGACTTGCCTGGATTACCACCCACCCGACAAGTCGAATTCCAAAATGACTTAGTCCCCAGTGCTGCACCTGTAGCGACGTCCCCGTATCGTTTAGCACCGTCAGAAATGCAAGAGTTATCCATTAAATTGCAAGAACTTTCTGACAAGGGATTTATAAGACCTAGTTCCTCACCCTAGGGAGCTTCGGTTTTATTCGTTAAGAAAAAGGATAGATCTTTTTGGATGTGTATCGACTACCGCGAACTAAACAAACTTACTGTGAAGAACCGAAACCCACTTCCGAGAATCGACGATGTGCTTGATCAGTTGAAAGGGTCAAGAGTCTACTCTGAGATCGACTTGAGGTCTGGTTATCACCAACTCAGAGTTCGTGAAGAGGATATTCCAAAGATGGCATTTAGGACTCGCTATGGTTACTACGAGTTCCAGGTAATGCCATTTGGACTGACAAACGCACCGGCGGTATTCATGGATCTGATGAATCGGGTGTGCAAACCATACTTGGATATCATCGATGACATATTAATTTATTCTAAGAATAAGAAGGAGCATGAAGGACACCTTAAGTTGATATTAAGATTTCTTAAGGAGGAGAAATTTTTTGCAAAGTTTTCCATGTGTGAATTCTGGTTATCGACAGTGAAATTTCTCAGTCACGTGATTGATAGTGAAGGCATTCAAGTTGATCCTTCTAAGATTGAGTCAATCAAGGATTGAGTGTCACCCAAGACTCCAACCGAAATTCTCTAATTCTTAGGTCTCGCTGGTTACTACCAAAAATTCATCGAAGGTTTTTCGAAAATCGCTAGACCTATGATGAAATTAACTCAAAAGAGCGTGAAGTTTGATTGGGGAGAAAAAGCCGAAGCCACATTTAAACTGTTGAAGAAGAAGTTATGTGGTGCACTGATTTTGGCCTTACCAGAAGGAAGTGAGACCTTTGTGGTCTACTGTGATGCTTTGCATAAAGGGTTGGGCGTGGTTTTGATGCAAAGGGAGAAGGTCATAGCCTACGCATCTCGCCAACTCAAGGTTCACGAGAAGAACTATACCACATACGACTTAGAGCTTGGAGCAGTAGTGTTTGCATTGAAGATGTAGAGGCACTATCTTTATGGTACGAAGTGTGTCGTGCTCACTGATCACAAGAGTTTGCAGCATATTCTTGATCAGAAGGAGCTAAACATGAGATAACGTCGATGGTTGGAATTGCTAAGTGATTACGACTGCAAGATTAGATACCACACAGGAAAGGCGAACACGGTGGCGGATGCCTTGAGCAGCAAGGAAAGGATTAAGCCACTGCGAGTTTGAGCCTTAGTGATGACTATAGGATTGAATCTTCCAAAGCAAATTCTGAATGCTCAAGCCGAGGCAAGAAAGGAAGAGAACTACGTAGCTGAAGATCTACATGGAATGATTAATAAACTTGAACCTCGTTCTGATAAAACATTATGTCTATACAGCAGGAGTTGGATCTTGTGTTATGGGGACTTGAGAGCGTTGATTATGCATGAGTCGCATAAGACAAAGTATTCCATCCACCCTGGATCGGATAAGATGTATCAAGATTTGAAGAAGTTGTATTGGTGGCCCAACATGAAGGCAGAGATTGCCACCTATGTTAGCAAGTGTCTAACGTGTGCCAAGGAAATTGTCTCGAGGCATGTAGTGCCAGTTTCAATCATCTCTAACCGTGATGGCAGGTTTACATCCCACTTTTGGCAATCGCTTCAAAAAGCTTTAGGTACTCAGTTGGATATGAGTACAACTTATCACCCACAGACCGATGGTCAAAGTGAGAGGACCATTCAAACATTGGAGGACATGTTGCGAGCATGTGTGCTTGATTTCGAAAAAGGCTGGGATAAGCACTTGTCGTTAGTAGAATTATCATATAACAACAGCTACCATACGAGCATTAAGGCTGCACCATTTGAGGCGTTGTATGGGTGTAAGTGTCGATCACCCATCTGCTGGGTTAAGGTTGGGGATAGTCAGCTCACTGGCCCAAATATCATCCATGAGACAACCAAGAAGATCGTCCAGATCAAGAGCCATATTCAAGCCACCTGTGATCGTCAAAAGAGCTACGCAGATGTAAGACAGAAACCCCTAGAGTTTCAAGTGGGAGATAAGGTCATGCTGAAAGTCTCACCATGGAAAGGAGTGATACATTTTGGCAAACGGGGAAAACTGAATCCTCGTTACATTGGACATTTCAAGATTCTTGCCAAGGTTGGAACTGTTGCCTATCTACTTGAACTCCCAGTGCAGCTAAGCAGAGTTCATAGTATGTTTTACGTCTCAAACCTGAAGAAATGCCTATCCGACGGAACTCTTGCCATACCGTTAGATGAAATCGAAGTCGATGACAAGCTGCACTTCACTGAAGAACCTGTCGAAATCATGGACAGGGAGGTCAAATGTCTGAAGCAAAGCCGCATCCCAATCGTTAAAGTGTGTTGGAACTCGAGGAGAGGTCCTGAGTTCACTTGGGAAGGAGAAGATCAAACACAGAAGAAGTGTCCTCATCTTTTCGATAATTCTGCACCCGTGGCAGAGGTTACACCTTAAGCTTTGTGAACAAAGCCCTTTTAACGGGGAAAGGATGTGACAACTCGTAAATTTTCGATTAGTCTTTTAGTCGTTTCCGTCCAGTAACTTGAATTTTATAAGTTTCGTTTAATTTTACGTTTAACCGGGTAGTTGTCCCGCGTATATCTGAGAAGTCGTATCGGAAGCAATCCAGGTTTCCAATTATCATAGTCTTCCGACATTAGTCGCGTTTATACGTTTTAAGATGATATTAAAATTTTTAGAATTTTACGTAAAGATTTTACGCGTTTTTAGTAATTGCGTGATCCGTGAATTATAACTAGTTTGAATGTGCATGGGAATTATCTAGATAATTCAAATTTCTTGTCACCTTACATGAGCTAATAAGTTAAGATCAAATTGGTCCCTTCCCCCCTTAGCATGCGTCCGAAAATCCAACCCCACGCACACAAAGTGCCAAAATTCCAAGGCTTACAAATCAAGCTAGCTTATTCTATATGCATTTCATTCATCATCTCATTCTTTTTCAACAAAAACACACACTCATCTCTCATTCTCTCCTCTCTTGTTCGAACGCACCCTCAAACACACACACTCTTATTAATTTTTAATTTTGATCAAGATATTGTATTCGGGTAGTCTTAACATAACGTTTGGGTTGTATTTAGTCTTTGATCACCTTCATAATCACCATTCTTTGTAAGTCATCGATTTCTCATACAACTTGTACTTTTGTGATTCTCATATTGCATAAATGTAAGATGTATAACTTGTTTTGTAAAAATCAAAGTTTAAAAATTACATAAACCCCAAAAAGGGTTTATGTGTAGCTCGAAAATAATAAGAAGGAAGACAAGGAAAGTGTAGTTTCGTGATCGTGATTATTTTATATAATAAATAATATGACTTATGGCTTATTTTATGTTTGGCTTATTAATAAGCTTTTGGAAAGCTTATTTGGGCTTATAGTTATATTCGACCCAAAAGGAAAGTAAAAGGGAAATGTGTTTAGCTTATTTACATTTGGATTATTTATATGATAGCTTATTTCGTGGCTTATTGTGATATGGAATAAGGTGTTAAGATAATTTGGCTTAATAAATAAGCCCAAGTATGCTTAATGGACCTAATGGGCTTTTTCCCACCCTCAAGGCCTAAACCGTAGGCTTAACTAATAAGTCGTACGGTTGGCTTAACTCTCTTGGCTTATTGAAAGCTTATTGATAGCTTATTCGAGAACCAAGAGCTTATTTAATAACATTTTAGCTTACCGGGCTTAACTAATGGGCCCATAGGAGCTAAAGAAGGTTCGACCTTACAAGAGAGCCCAAACCGTGGCTATAAGGCCTATAGTTGGCTTATTAGGGTTTGTATTGGCTTATTAGAAGCTTATTAATAGCTTGTTGATACGTCAAGTGCTTATTTGTGTATCGGTTTGCTTATCGGACTAAATGGATAAGTTTAAACCATCTTGGTTAACCTAATAGGCCACAGCCCAATAATGAGCCTAACATCGTGGCTTAAAGCCCACGATGGAGCTTATTAAATAAGCTTATCCATAGCTTATTTAATAAGCTACATTCTTAATGGTTTAATCGTGAACGTATTTGGAGCTTATTGCATCTTAGATTATGCGTTTAGGCTTATTGGGCCTAAAAGCATAATAAGGGTTTTCAAATACTTCGACATTGTAACAAATGGGAAAGGATTGATTTTGAAAAGACGTAGAGGTTAGACAAATTATGAAATGGATATTGAAAGTGTTTTAATAAAGTCCACGACTTTTGAAAAAGCACGAACGGGTCATGCCGAAATTTCTATAAAATCTTTATACTTAGAAAATATTTAGAAAATGTTTATGTTAAAGTATTTTAACTAGTTATACGGGGATGGGTAGAAAGCCGAACAATATGTATATACTTTACTTGAATATTTATATATAGTATTATACAGTAAATATTACTATGTACTTTATTAGTCAAATGTTTCAACCACGATACGATCACTAGCATTCATTTTACAAAACATTTAAATGGAAGTATTTTAGTAAACACTTATGCATTATCCGTATTCCTCTATCATTCCGATTCTAAATCAAAACTTATATTTCTTAGGTCGCGTTCGTGTACAGTCGTTCGTTACCGTGTGATTTCTCTTCTAGCTTATTCACTACTTCACTTTCCTAACTCAAGGTGAGTTCATAACCCCACTTTTACTCGTTATGGATAAATATTTTACAACATGGGGTGAGATACATTGCTTCTTTTGAAAACCAGACACAAGTACTTTACGTGATAATGTCCCTTGTTCGTGTTGCCTAAGTAGCTTAGACCACTATTCCCCCGTATTATCATGAACCGTTAATTACCTTTAACCAACTGCTGGTAGAGTAAGCGCGAGTGAGTAAATAGATCTATTGGGACTAATAATCCCCATCCGGGTTTGGTAATTCTTACTGGTCGGGTACGTCTGATGTACAGGCCAACAAATGTATTTCATGTCAAACTAGTTTGGGTGGTCTTGGTCAGACACCTACCAGGGCAATCTTTATTGGGTATTACACATGCTACCTATCACCATTAGCTTCGAAGTCATGAGCTTAGCGCAACGTAAATTCCTTTTTATGTGAAGTTGTCTCTGTTATAACTGTCGCATGCATTTCAAACTTGTGGTCCACTATACTTTCACTTGAATTTAAACCTATGAATTCACTCAACAATTTTGTTGACGTTTTAAGCATATTTTTCTCAGGTGCTTAGCTGGATTTGTCATGACGTATCTCTTGAAGTCTTTGTGCTATGTGACATCAACCAAATTCAAGACTATTATATTATTGCTCTTTGTCTTTTATTCAAAACTTAAATACTGCTTCCGCTATATTTAATTAATGCTTCCGCTATGATGTTAACATTGAATTGGTTTGTAAAACTTTATTATCTTTAACTTATGCAACGAGTAATGATTTTTCTAACACGTACCCTTAGAGGTCGTTTTCTGTGCTTTGTTCGCGAGATATGTATGACGTCACGCCCCCGGACACGTATTCCGTCCAGGCATCGTTTGGGGGTGTGACTTGATCGGCCTGCACTTCATGTTGTCATCCTTGGCGGCATTATCTACATGAGGGAGGACATGGGTAACATTAGGTAGGAGGGGAAGTTCGCATATAGACGACCCTAATATACTATAGTTCGAATAACGACCTAAGGTGTCAACACCGATTTGGGTGAGCAGGATCACCAAGTCTGCGTGGGTTATGATACATTTATAATTACGTTGGCCACTGTATTTATATATGCATCCTTTCCCAGTTGTACTCAGTATCTGGTTCACACGGCCTAGTGATTGACTTATCTAAGACGATAGACGATAATTACGCGCATAGGCGAATATAAGCAGAAACCGCACACGTAGATCCTAATATGCAAGCTATATGAAGGTTCTTAGGTTATAGTCTAGGCCAAACCACCTAGCTCTCTATAACCTTGGCTCTGATTACCAATTTGTCACACCCCGACTAAGGCGCAAACATGAGGCGTGACGGAGGATTGATCGTCATAACACAAGATAACAATATAGAGAAAACTAAAATGCATATCGTAAAGTGTCACGACGTCCTTCGACAACAAGTATGAAACTTATGCCAAGACAAGTCGAAGAACACAACACATAGTCTAAGCATTATAAACCAAGCTCCTACACAAGGGTAAAACATGCCTCAAGAATAATCCAAAATGTATAACTTAAACAACGTTCTCAAATAAAAGTCTTTCAAGATAAGATCCATGAAGGATTCTCCTAGGTCTGCTAAAGTCTTCCACTCTGACTTCACATGAGCAATCACATTCCCTAAAAATGATACTCGAAAGGTTAACATAAAGTTGGTGAGTTCATAGGTTTAGAGGTAAACCCAGTTGTTGTGCCAAGATTTAAGAGTGGACAATAGTGCAATATGAAAACAAAATGCATGCAGTAGTAATAGATTTCCAACATAAAAACACATCATACCATATCAGCACAAACTTAATCAACATATAAATAGTGGTCCACGCGCTTATAGATTTCCAAACTTATCGCCTACCAGCTAGAGCTACACGGTCGGCTAAGTAGTCCTTGGATAGAAGTTCACATAGAACTCATGCACAAATAGTTCTCATGGCATTCACATAAGAAATCATAGGCACATAGCATTCTCTAAAGAAATAAAAGTTTTGCACAATAATAAAAGCATTTGAAATAGATTTTAAGTATCATTTTCCCCCAACGGAAAAAGAGTTAAAAAGTGGGGCTACGAGAACTCACCTTAAGCAAAGATGATAAGTATCTAACCAAAGATGATCAAACAATAGAATGCAACGGCGTCCAATCATGACCTAGTCCAGTTAATGTCCGATTCAAAAATATGTTTTAAGATGTATGTTTAGGGTTGATGCATAGGAGTCTTAAAATGTGTGTTGTACAATTGCCCTTTGCATTATTGGCTGTGTGATGGTCGATAGATAGGACTTAAAGAGTATATATACTCGAAGTAGTTATATACGTATACTAGGTGTAATGCACTCATAATGACTAGATATAGTTAAATAAAAATGACTAAGAAGTAGAAATTTAGAAGTAAATGAATACGCGATAAACCATTATTTGAATATGTTTTGACCGTTTTTTTGGTGAACCCCAAGTTATCTAAATTTAGCGTTTAAAGTATAAGTATTTTCACGTTTTAAATTCACGAAATGAATAGTAAGAGTTTTATATTTTATAAAATTATAAAATATATTTTTGTCTTTTAGTCGATTTATTAAAATAATAATATTTTATTATTTCGGCTTTTGTTGGATTTTGAAAAAAATAGGTTTTTGTGAATTAATTCTAAGTATAGTATTTTTATAAAATTTTGGCATGACCCGTTCATTTATAAAACGTTTTCCAAGGTTTTAAACCTTATTTTCAAACACTTCTCTCGAATCCACAAATTTCCGACAAAATGTCAAAATCTACGTTTACATGATGTTTTATCAAAACAGATTTTTCACACGACTATTCTAACCATTTTCGCTTATTTAAGTATAAATCGATCAAAAATCCATTTAAAATGATGAAGTTCACTAGATTTCGCTTATTGGGCTTTAAGGCCCAATATTAGCCCAAAATCACACATTTTAGTTCTTAGTCCATATTTAGCCCAATATCTAATTAATGAAAAGTCCAATAGTATTAGTAAGTCCAAAATATCAATTTAAATAAGCACCATGAATGAATAGAAAATAAGCCGAACGAAAGACACCAAAAAAAGCCAAAGCTTATTGGGCCTTAGTTTTGGGTCGTGGCATGTATAAGCCTAAACAACACTCCCGTAAATATACCAAGTCTGAAATCGAATAAAGAGCTATAAAATATGCGAATAAGTATCTCTAGTATTCAAATAAGCAAATAAAAAATCTAAGAAAATAAGCCGAACCACAAATAGATCCACAATAAGCCACGACTTATTAGGCCTTTTTGGGTCGTGGGTTTATAAGCCCAAAACCAAATATATATTTAACTTTTCAAATAAGCCATTAAGCTACTAGTACTTTTATTATTGAAATAAGCTACCAAAATAAGCTATAAAAATATGACAAAAGTGGTAAATAACCAAAACCACTTTCCTTGTTTTCCTTTTATAACTGAAACCAAATAAGCCCACAAAAAAGCTATAATAAGCTTTTCGTATGCTTATTTTTAAGCTAAATAAGAAATAAGCTATTTAGTACATAAATGTTATTCAACCATCACAACCATAATATTAAAATGGTCTTTTTTATCCTTCCTTTCCCCGAGTTCGAACCCCAAACGCACCCTTAAAAATATATATTTTTACAAATTTTTAGCTTTCGATTTTTAGAAAACGCATTGTACAACCATTATTTATGCATCATTAGACATTCAAAAGTACAAAAATTTATTGAAAAGGATGATTTACAAAAGATGGTTTTGAAGAGGATTAAAGGCTAGATAAACAACCCGTATGTTGTTTTTATGTACCCAAACACCAATGGAATCAACCCGGATGAACTTAGATCTTCATGTTCTTGATCGAACTCAAAAATAATATTGTTCGTGTGTGGTTTTGTATTCGGACGAGCAAGAAGAAAAGGGAAAGAGAGAAAAGATTTTTAATGTGTGTTTTAAAATGAAATGTGTGTGTTTTGAAATCAAAATAGGACAAATAGAGATGCATGCATGAGACACACAAGCTAAAAATAAGCATTGTGGTTCCCTTGTGGGGTTCGACCGGTTATGGGATCCAAGGAGGATCCTAGGTGCATTTTGTATCTTGTCAGGTTATCTATCGATCATAGATCGTGATTTAAAACGTGACCCAAAAGTTTTTTGTATTTTTAACAAATGTAAAAATACGTTTACATAATCATAGGATATTCACAATATAGGTCTTATAGTTAAACTATTTTAGATTAAGTGTGGACCATTAATGGATGTGTCAGAACGCGTTGTTTGACAGTTTAAGCCGTCTGCGAGACAAACCTCCCAGAAAATAATCAAACATAGATATAAGCATTCAAAAGAAATAATTCTAGGAATAAAGTACTATTAAATGATTAAGATTACGAATTGATTGTCGTTAACACGGTCACTGATCCTGACGGAAAACAGAAAAAGTCAATTAAATAAAAAATTTGAAAGAACATAATTGGTATAGAAATTTGCAAAGGTTACATTTAGCTTATTTTTGGCCATTGATAATAACACAAACATTATGAACACTTAGACCTAATAAAACATCGTCAACACAAGTGTGAGTTGTAATTTGATAATTATTCTTTTCGTCTTTTCAATCGATTTCGTAATTTCATGTAGTGACCTCAAAAGGGTGTCCATGTAGACTTGGAAAATATCTATGGTTATTTAATTGATATTTTCGTAATCTAGTAAAATTCTAATCTCGATTATGTTCTTGATTCGAAATTTGTAATTGGAACGTGTAATGAGAATTAACATATTTTGAATAATGATTAATTTCTTTATTAGATTTCCGCTTACGATTATTTTTGGGAGGACGGAGGATCACTATCCATGATGAGTTCCATCATTCCTAGTCCTAATCTTAAGTAATTAAATATTTTGCATTTTAAAGGCCTTTAATTAATATATCAGCGAAGTTATCTTCGGTTGCAACTTTCTGGATAGAAATCTTGCCCTTTTGGACATTGTCGCGAAGGAAGTGGTGACGTATTTCTATATGTTTAGTCCTAAAGTGTTGGACGGGTTTTTTACTTAAGTCGATGGATCCTTTATTGTCGCACGTGATCGGAACATCGTCGAGTCATATGTCGTAGTCAATGAGAGCTTGTTTCATTCATAGTGCTTGTTGACACGCCATTCTGGCAAAAACATATTCGGCTTCGGTCGTGGGGATAGCAAAGGCCGTTTGTTTCTTAGAGAATCAAGATGTTAGACAACATCCCACAAACGTACACACGCCACTAGTGCTCTTTTGATCAACGTAGTCGCCCGCGTGGTCGGAGTCGGCGTAAACTATAGTTTCTATACCGGTTCCTTTCGGATACCATAATACTAAGTGGGTAGTACGCCTAATATATCTAAATATACGCTTAACGGCTTCTAAGTAGGTAGTTTTAGGATTCTCTTGAAAACGCGCACATAAACAAATACTAAACATAATATCGGGTCTACTTGCAGTTAAATAAAGTAAACTACCAATCATACCTCGATATTTAGTGTTATCCACGTAGTCGGCTTCGTCATCCTTGGTGAGCTTGATCTCCGTCGATATCAGCATCTTGGTTGGTTTGGAATCTTCCAACCCGAACTTCTTTAATATCTCCTTGATGTACTTGGATTGATTGAAAAATATCTCGTCTTCCATTTATTTTATTTGAAGACCCAAGAAGAAGTTCAACTCCCCCATCATACTCATTTCAAACTTGTTGTGCATGATTTTTGCAAAATCATTCCACAAGTTTTGACAGGTGGATCCAAATATAATGTCATCGACATATATTTGAACAATGACGAGATGTGATTTAAAATTTCTTGGTGAAAAGAGTATTGTCAACCATTCCTTTGGAATACTCGTGTTTTAGTAAAAATATTTTTATTCTATCATACCAAGCCTTAGGAGCTTGCTTAAGACCATACAACCCTTTTTGAGTTTATAATCATAATTTGGTTTTTCAAAATCAATAAAACCCGGAGGTTGAGCAACGTAAACCTCTTCGTTTATAAAACCATTTAGAAAAGCACTTTTTACATCCATTTGATGTAATTTAAAATCATTTGCACAAGCAATAGCAAGAAGTATTCGAATAGACTCTAATCTAGCTACCAGTGCGTATGTTTCATCATAATCTATACTTTTTTGTTGATTATACCCTTGTGCTACTAATCTAGCCTTATTCCTAGACACAATACCATTTTCATCTAACTTATTCCTATATACCCATTTTGTTCTAATAACTGAATGATTCTTAGGTAGAGGCACTAAATCCCAAACACCGTTAACTATAAATTGGTTTAGCTCCTCTTGCATAGCTACAACCCAACTTTCATCTCCTAATGCCTCATTGACATTCTTAGGTTCTATGGTCGAGATGAAACAAAAGAAATTAATTTGATTTTGGGCTTGTGATCTTAATGTTCTTTGATTAAGATTTCATATGACTTGTCCTAATGGGTGATTTATAGACTCTTTAATCATCAACTTCTATGGACTCATCTTCAATATTATTATTATTCACTACTTTAATATTATTTTCAATAGCTTCTTCTTCACCAACATCATCATCAACCAATGGTGATAATTTGGTGGTAGGAGGACTTTCATCGAATGTCATGTTGAGTGATTCTTCGACTTTCATGGTGTACTTATTTAAAATAATGTAAGCTTTGCTATTTTGAGAATATCCTAGAAAAACATCTTCGTATGACTTTGGGCCAAACATGGTTCAATAATCTTTAGTATTTAATATGAAGCACTTGCTTCCAAATACTTTGAAATATTCTAAAGAAGGTTTCCTACCTCTATATATTTCATAAGGGGCTTTTCCTAGAATTGGTTGTATTAATAATAAGATACACTAGCTTAAACAAGAATGATCCGGAGGTCGGGGATGATTAAACAAATAAGTAGCCATTGTATTATTTAGAGAGAGAAAGGAAAGATGTGTGTTTTCTAGAGAGAGAAAGACACACACTTAATGAGATACAAAATGAATCCTCACCCCTCCATGGAAGTATAGAGGGGGTATTTATAGTCCTAGTGACATATAACTATCGTAACTAGTCATTATTAGTCCCTACGTGTCACGCTGTAACTAAACTATTTTAATTCCATATAAGTCAACATATTTTAAGGCTAATAATCTTCCCCCAATATGTGGACATACAAAATTACTTAAAATGTTCCTATTAAGTACAATTACAATAAAATAATGTCTTCCAAAGCACTTCCAAAGCTGAAGATGTCTTATGAGTTCTCCTTGTCTTGAAACTTGTACTCCAGCTTAGATCTTTATTGTCTTTACTTATTCTGGAACCATTGTAGTATGCATGAGTTGGATTAACTTCCCCCTAATTCATGCAACATGTCTTGAAAAAGCTTTCTTCGTAGACTTCTTTTTGGCAAAGTTTTTGAACCAGCTTCCCCCCAAACTAACATCCCTATCTTGAGCAGATTCTGAAACTTTGATGCAGCTTAAACAATCTTCTACTTGTCATTGACGTGCACAACAGAATTTTGTAGAAGTCAAACCACACTAACGACCACTGATTCTTGTTATTAAGGCTTGGTGAATATTCGTTCGGGGGTACATGTGAGAAATCAGCAACAATTCTTCTCACGTATACAGTATACTTCACAAACCATACTATGTAAAGTAGTATACACTACTTCCCCTTGGAAGTTGACATGATAACATCAAAGTCAACTAAGTCCCGGATATACACATTTTCCCCCATGATGGTTGCGAACTCTCAAAAGCATCATTGTCTTGTACGCACATATACTCTAGAAGTTCATGTCTTAAGCACAGATCTTGAGATCCAAACAAACCATTACCCTCTTGTCTTCAGAAACCGTAAAAGAGATTAAGCAAGAATCAAGAAAACTTTGTATAATCAAGGTCTTGTATTTGAATGTCATTGAAGAACTTTGAGAATTTTGCTTAGACTGTGAAGTACCATTGTCTTGGAATAGCACAATAATATCCCGTGAGAATTGCTGATTATAACTCAACCTTTAAACTCTCTGGCTAACTTACCAACCTCGTATTATGTCGGCTATTATTGTGATCACTTGGTGAAGTAAACCCGATATACTAAACTTGAAAATGAAGTAAGATCCCCCAAATTTGTTACTTAAGCTTGCACTGTTGTTGATTGAAGAACGGTGCAAGATTAGATCTATAAGTACTCTATACCCAATCCTAAAAGTATAAGAAGTACATCATCTCTTGAAATTATCCACATCGACTTCTGCATGTGACACTAAGTACTACAACGTAACTCCTTTAAGTGATAGTTATAACCTGTAAGCACTACAATGTAAATACTTACATCAGGAAATAACTAGATAATCCAAGTCTTAATCATACGCTGTATACGTTCAAGCAAGTCATCAATCGATAGATTGGGTTTGAAGAAAAGGGGTAGAAAGTAGAAGGAAGTCTAGATAATTAAATAAGTAGATGCCTTTGTGAAACCCACTTCAATCTCAAATAAGGGATACCAAATCAACTTCGTGATCACTTGTCATCGTAATCTGAATCTTTAGCCGTTTGTCGTTTTAGTGAATCTTATTCGGATTGTTTTAGTGTTATGTATCGTGTGTGTTTTGTTGTTGGTCGAATGTCATTAAACTAGGACAAATGGTATTTTGAATTGTCGTTAACGAATCCACATTTGTCTAATTAAACTTGTCATGAAAGCGTTTTTATTCGGCTCGGTCCATTAATACAATATTTAACAGACAATACTGGCTCAATTAATACGAACCATCAACATTTTGGCCCATACTAAGAATTCAGCTCGACAGCTCATAACCATAAACAATAAACATATTCGGCCCATTGCTTTTGTCATAATACTTGGCTGCCAACACCCTATGAGCCCAACTCCAATAACTACAAGCCCAAAATAATAAAATTCGGCCTATATTTTTAATAAGCCCTGGCCCATGTAGTTAAGTTGAGGCGCCTGGCCTATACCACACACCGATCCAATCAGAAAAAAATTAGGGATTTATAAACATACTTTCCCTAAATTTATTCATATCCAACCCTAACCCTTAACATGTTTCCATCGCCACCATCTTTGTATTCTCTTCTCCACACGCAGCAACCAAGATATATCAAATCATAATCTATTAATATACTATCATTCTCTTCATCATAACATCTATTCAAAATGGATCACAACTGATGAAATCACTCAGTTGATGGTTTCAAACATAAAACATATAACGAACACACAAGACGAAACATTAAGCAGACCTATATCTTCAAGTAGTGATACGAGCTTTAAGGTCTTATAATTAAGGTCTCGGGTAGGTTTTGTTTTATTGCTTTGTGTGTCTTAAAATAGAACAAAGTTAGAGTATAACAGATTTGTTATAACTTAAACTTTAATTTCGGATATAAAAAGAGAACTTTTGTTGCTCATAGATCAATGATGGGTTTTTTTTGTATAGATCAAAATGATCCTTTGACATGCAATACCAAATCTGAGATATATTCATATTATTTGTTTTGAGTTTGGATGATAAGTGTGTTTGAAGAAGATGTAGTTGGGATTTGTGACGATGAGATATATGATAGTAATTATTAGATTTGGCTGTGAATATTACGACGAGGAGATTTAGGTTTAGATGTGGATTTGGATTTTTTGGTGAATGATTGTTGATGACAAGTGGTGTAGGTTTAGCTGTGATGTTTGGCTGTTGATTGTTGTCATTGTTGTTGTGGTTTAATTTGAGTCTCTTGTGTCTTCTTCTTTTCTTGTGTACAGACATGGACTCACTTGAGTTTGACCGGGTCAAATAAATAAATACCGAGTTGACTCGGCTGGGTTGTGGTTCCACCAAACCGCCACCAAGCAACCACCAAATCGCTGCTACTGTAACCTCAAACCGCTACCATGTTTTAAATTAGACAGCGGTTTGTTTAGACATGACCATGAAAAAGTCTTCTTAAACCTGTATTCCAAACCGCTATGGGAAAACTGCCACGGTGGCCAAACCGCCATGGTAAACCACCACGGTGGCCAAACCGCTACTGTATAGTACTTTTGTACTTTTTCCCTGAAAAGGTGGATTTGTGTTTTTTTTTCGTTTTGCCAAACAGCTATGTAGAAACCCAGATTTGTTTATACAATAACTTGTCTTTTAAGCATGAACATAGCAGATCTGTACTCGTAATGTAAACAGAAATATATAACACATATAATACCCATTATCTTGACATTTTCACAAGACAAAAAAAGCATACTAAAATTAGCAGCAGTAAGATCACCAATGAAGAGTAACCGAGACATGAATGAATAGTAACCGAGACAGCAACAAACATAATGCAATACACCCCTGCAGCTCCGATGCCAATTGTTAATAATAAGATACACTAGCTTAAACAAGAAGTTTTCAAAGGTACTTTACAGTCTAAGCAAAATTCTCAAAGTTCTTCAACGACATTCATATACAAGACCTTGATTATACCAAGTTTTCTTGATTCTTGCTTCATATCCTCTACGGTTTCTGAAGACAAGAGGGTAATGGTTTGTTTGGATCTTAAGATTTGTGCTTAAGACAAGAACTTCTCGAGTATATGTGCGTACACAATAATGATGCTTTCGAGAGTTCACAACCATCATAGGGGGAAAATGTGTACATTCGGGACTTAGTTGACTTTGATGTTACCGTGTCAACTTCCAGGGGGAAGTAGTGTATACTACTTTACTTAGTATGGTTTATGAAGTATTCTGCATATGTGAGAAGAATTGTTGCTGATTTCTCGTATGTACCCCCAAACGAATATTCACTAAGCCCCAATGACAGGTAGAAGGAGTATTTGGTGTGGTTGTTCTTCTACAAAATTCCAATGTGCACGTCTATGACATATAGAAGACTGTTCGAGCTACATCAATGTTTCAGAATCTGCTCAAGATAGGGATGTTGGTTTGGAGGGAAGCTGATTCAGAAACTTCGCCAAAAAGGAGTCTATGAAGAAAGCTTTTCAAGACATCCTGCATGAATTGGGGGGAAGTTAATCCAACTCATTCATACTATAATGGTTCCTGTACAAGTAAAGACACTGAAGATCCAAGCTGGAGTACAAGTTTCAAGACCAGGAGAACTCAAAAGACGTCTTCAGCTTTAGAAGCGCTTTAGAAGACTTTATTTATGTTGTATTTATACCTGATAGGAACATTTTAAGTAATTCCGTATGTCCACATATTAGAGGAAGATTGTTAGCCTTTAAATATGTTGACTTACATGAAATTACATTAGTTCATTAATAGTCAAACACGCAGGGACTAGATTAGACTATTTAGGATAGTTTAGTTATGTTTGGACTATAAATACCCCCTCCATACTTCTAAGGAGGGGTGAGGATTCATTTTGTATCTTATTAAGTGTGTGTCTTTCTCTCTCTAGAAAACACACATCTTTCCTTTCTCTCTCTAAACAATACAATGGCTACTTATTTGTTTAATCCTCCCTGACCTTCGGATCATTTTTAATTCCTTGTTCTTGTATGTCATTTATTCTCTACAATAGCAGCATTAACTTAGAACCATCAATAGTTAGTTTTGCCTAGCAGCATTAATTTTGAGTCACCATCATTAACTCTAATTCCATTCTAAACAGCTTTTCCATTATCAATTCAACACTTTTTTGATGTTCCATACAACTTGTTTGTTTAAAATCTAGAAAACAAAGCCATTAGCAATTTTTCACATTCATCAATGTATTATTTTATTCCTAGCAAGTATTAAGTATTACTTACAGGTTTAAATTAGCAGTATTAAGTGTAACCATCTGCACTAATTTACTACTTAACACAGAAAAACTTTTTATGACATGAATAACTTTCTATTCATATAAAACCTATACAAAATCATTAACAGACGATAAAGACTTTACAAGATTCATCTTCCAATTCTAACAATCAAATATTGAAATATACTTACATACAAAAGCTTTTGTAAGCAATCTGCATCACATTCTTGTTTAGTATGGATTTTTACCATTTAAAGCAAATTCTTTTTAATTGCAATCTCTAATAAAATGATGTCTGATCTCTATATGCTTTGTTTTTGAATGACAAACAGGTTTTTTAATTATGCAAATAGTACTGTTATTGTCAATAAAAATCTTGGTATGCATAAAATTGTATCCATAATCAAGTAGTTGTTTCTGAATCCATAGCACTTGTCCACAACAACTTGAAGCAGCCACATACTCAGCTTCTATTGTAGAATTTACAACCACTGTTTATTTCTTGCACTGCCATGATTTACATTGGGTTTAAACAAATGTCGATGTTGATGTAGACTTGAGACGTCGAGAGATGTATTGATGTAGACTTGAGATGTCGTAAGATGTAGATGCATGCATGCATTGATGATTTATGATTACGAGTAACTAGCGTACTTTACGTTACATATTACAAGTCATATGTTTGTCATAACCAAAACATAAAGAGATCGTATAGATTAAATATCATAATATTTGCACTAACAATCTCCTCCTTTTTGATGATGACAAAATATGTAAACTATAGCACATAGTAAAGTTTAAAAGTTACTCGTTTACACTCTCTTCTCCCCCTTTTGTAGAAGCAAAAAGGTATTATGTGGATAAGAGAAGAAGATATGAGAAGATGGTATGTGCTTCGGGTATATACATTGGAGGAATAAGAAGATAGGTGCTCTGAGTATATTGGTTGGAGGAATGAGAAGACAACATGAGAAATAAGGTTGAGGTGGCTTTGAAGTGAAGGAGGTGAAGTAATTGGAGTACGAATGAACCCTTTATTGTATTTGATAATCCCCGATCATATCTTCCTATAAAGGTGAGCTTGCATCATCCAGTGAAGTCTTCTATCATCACAGTTTAACCAACTCCATGGTAATTACCCACATATCTCCTAGCTCCCCCTTGCTTATTGCGTCCCCATGATAATATCATTCCTTGTATATTGACTTTAGGGATCTTTGGTTCAAAATAAATACCATCGATGCTTAAGAAGTTCGATGTAATTTTAGTTATGTGTGAGCGATTGCTAGTGCCTCCCCCTCAGTTTATGCTCCCCCTTGTTTAGGGGAACCAAGGAATCAAGATATTGTTGTGCTACAAAACAAAGCTAGTAGACAAGTGCACATATATAGCAAAATATTAGCGGGGAACTAGACATGCACTTCTAAGTTTTATTATTCTAAAGTATGACACTTTGAAAGAGAAGTAGAAACTAGACACAAGTAAACATTATTTTAAAAACAACCTAAATGATGAAATCCTTAAGAAACGAGATGTATGTTTACGGAGAAATATTAGAACGACTTTTAATAAACGAGGGGAATGTGATTGTTATTGAATGAATAAAATATTATAGAATGACCTTTTAAAAAGTAGACGAATGAATTTAATATCTTGCAATATATGTCAAACTTATTTATATATATATATACATAAGTATATATATATACTTAAAGAATAAAAGAAGATTAAGATGGGATGGAGACGATGTGCTATGGATTGTGAATGAAAATGATTCCTAGAGCTAAAAAGTGGGAAAGGATGTGGCGATACTAAAGAAGGAGCGTGTTGATGCCGAGGTTGATAGAAAAGATTTGATATATCATTTGTAGTAACAATTGATGTGCATTATGATCTTCGAGACAAAGGTGGATGAATTGGGATTTAAGGTTTGTTTGGTGTTTTTGTTGGTTGACCATGTTGTTGGAATAAAGTGATGTGAATGAGGTGGCATTCTTTCATGGTGGAATAAAATGAGAGACTCAACAATGTGTGACTCATAACACTTGAAGATTTAATATGCTTCTTTATGTTATTACACTTTCTAGAAAGTGGAAAGTTTTGCGAAGGAGTGACATTTGCATTTCGCAAATTACTTAAATATTTCGGATGAAATAATTAAGTTGTCAAGGGATATAGGAGGAATTCTAATAGTAACAAGACTATTAGAAGAGAGAAGAAAATCGTATAGAAGTGAGAAGAAACGTTAAAGATGAGGAGACTCATTAGAAGTGAAAAGGAACGTTTAAAAGTGAGAGAACTTTTTGAAGTTTAGAAGCTATCAGAAATGATACGATACTAGAAGAGAGAAGAAACGTTAGGAGTGAGAAGAATCGTCTATGAATTTGAGACAAGACGTATGCGAGATGTGAGGACCAAGGTTCATATGTGAGGGGATTTATTGTGATGTGATGGATTGTATAAGTCTATTGATTGTAAGGAATATGTTTGACAATGAGGCGCATTTCATTATGAAATTCACTTGAACTCTTGAAAACATAAGCCAATGATGCTTATGAGAGTATGGGAATAATTAGGTGGACATTGATCTATAGAGAGATATTAGGTATAGGTTTGGGTGTGGAGTAGACGTCAACTCATAGCAGAAGAAAGGAAGTGTTAGGTTATGGAATTAAAAAAAAGAAAGGTATTACAAGCTGCTGCCGGCGGTCCCAGATATATTTGAGGGCCGCCAGAATAGATCTAGAGGCAGCTGGACTTCCAACAGGAGGGATATTTGGGGAAACTAATGAATTTTTCAAAAAGAGTGACATTTTAATTTGCATTTGGCTAATTAAAATACTTAAAGTACTTGGGATGAAGTAGTTAAGTTGTCACGACACGAAATGAAACACGGACTAGAATCGAAACTAGAAGAAATGAACAAACAATTTATGGAATGTGTTCCATCATTCCTAAACCTTGACGAAGATAATTTAGCGATTCACGCTTGATGGGTAAAGAAAGAATGTCGGAGATGTTATCTTCAGATGCAACCTTTTTGATAAAGATATTTCCTTTTAGACATTGTCCCGAAGGAAATGGTGATGTATCATCGGTGTGTTTCGTACGCGAAAATAATAATAATAACAATAATAATAATAACAAATAATAATAATGATAAAGAAGAAAACAAATGAAGATAGAGACGATGATCTTGACAATGTCAAGACGGATGATGGTTAGCGTACGATAAACTATACTCAAAAAGTTATGTAGCTCTTCTCGAGCATTGCGAATGTTCATAGAACAATCACATGACGAGGTATATGGTTATCTTAAAGGTGGTAGCGGAAATAGTGGATGAAAGAAATTAGCCATCTCTATGGTTGAAGGGATTAATATTCTATTAAGAATGTAAGTTGAAGTGTCAACGATATGGCACTAAAACTTTTAAGGTATGAATTGTTCATTTAACATAGTCCTAGACATCTCTTGTAATGTACGTTTCTTTTGTTTAACTACCCCATTTGATTGTGGAGTACGAGGAGCTAAGAGATTGTGAGTAATGCCTTGTGCATCACAAAAAGCTCCGAATTGTACTTCGTTATCAAATTCCCGACCATAATTAGTTGATTTTGTATTTTCTTACTTAATACTTCAAATTTCTCAAAAGCTTCGCTTTTGGTTTTCAAAATTTTTGTCCAAGTGTATCTTAAATAATCATATACTATTACTAAAGTATATAAGTTACCGACATAACTCTTAATAGCGGATGGACCAAATAAGTCCATATGCAAAAGTTTTAAACATCAATTAGTAGAAACCATGTTTTTAGCTTTATGACTTTCATAGGCTTGTTTTCTAATTTTGCAAGTATCGTAATAATGTTTATCATATTTTAGTTTAGGTAAATTCCTAAACAATTCTTTGGATGACAAAGATCGGATTAAACGCTTATTTTTGTGACCAAATCTTCTATGCCATAAGGTAGAACTATCTACTATCGTGACAAGACATAATTTGTCTTGAGACTTATTTTTCTAATTTCATGACATATAGACCGTTTTTCCTAATCCCATTTCCTATGACTTTATCTAAATTGCTAGAAAAAGACAAGAGCCCTTACAATAGACATGCATTCAATAGCTAAGCAAATAAACGTTGATCATCAAGATAATAACGAAGATATATAATTGCATTATATGGGAACAAGTTATCATCTTGAAACATGAAAGCACATATGTGAGGTTTAGGTTGTCTAAATTGACTAAGGAGAAACCTAATTTCTACTTACTTAGTGTGCACTCCTAATGAGATACAAAGTCCATCAATCTAGACTATCATTAGACATATTTAGGAAGATCCATTTAATCAAATTATAGAATGAATATGAGACTGTCACTAGTGGTGCTCAATTCATGCTAAACACAACCATTTTTACGGGTTATACCACGAAACCAACTTCACTCTTAGAAGCAATTCAACCGTTAGGTCAAATTGAATTTCTAGTACAATAAGTTCTCTAGTAGTCATTCACATGTTAGACAGAATAGAACTCCTATATTTTCCTACTGAAGTGTAGCAAAGATAAATTTTGTAGTATCTTTTCATACATGGCCTAATATGACTCAACTAACATGCTTTAATTCTGGTTCACGTAATCATAATCAAGATGTGTGGAAATCCTAGGGTTGAATGAGAGAGCAAGTAAGTTTTTGTAATTATAAGAAAGAATGAGTAATCTAGGACCTAGTGGTATGCTTAAGAATGACAATGTGTAATGCTCTTTATTAAGAGTGTTTAAAGAATGCACATTTGCATGTCTTTTATGAAAGGAATTTAATTAAGGTTATTTACCTCAATAGATCTTGTGAATGTTTCTTTGTAGAAATAACAATGATTAACTAAAGTTTAGTTACATGTATGTTGGACTTTTAAACAAAAGATTGACAAAAGGAAGATGTTTAAATCTTATGTCATGGGGCGAATCTTACCTAATCCGAAGATGAATCTAGGACGAAGGATTCATCGATCCGTGGAGGTGACAAATTTGGGAAAGGACCATTTTCCCATTATTTGGGAGATTGTGTTGACATTAGGTTATTAGGATAAGCTTATATAAGTTATAAGGGTTCTCGGTTTAATTTTTCGAAAATGACATCCAAGACTTGCTTATCAAGTTGGAGTACTTATGAGTTTCCTGGTGGAAATTCATAAGTTGTCAATCCTACTTAGAGTGTATTAAGCTTAGCATGTATAATTTGACCATAGCTAATAACACAAACATTTGAACATTTTAGACTCAATGAAACATCTTCATTGCAAGTGTGACTTGCAATTTGATTACTAATCTTGTTGTCTTGCAATCGACTTCATGATTTCATGTAATAACCGAGGATGGATAAACATGTAGAATTGGAAAAATAATGGTCATTTGATCGATATTTCTGTAATCTAGATAAATCCTAATCTCGATTTCATGTTCATATTCTAATTTTGTAATTAGATTGAATGTGAGATTGATTATCATTTGAATAATAATCATCTTCATATTCGAAGTCCTCTTACGATCACTTATTAAAGGAAAGGAAGATAATGGTTTGTGGAATATGTTCAATTATTTCTAGTCTTAACCTTAGATGGTTAAAAGGTTCACATTTAGTGAAAAAGAAATTTTATGCTTTTTTGGTAAAGTAAAAAAGAGTTTTGACGAGTAGATAATTTGAGTTTTGAGTCGTGCTTTTTGGTGAATTGTTTAGCAAAGACACATAAGTGTGCATTTACTCATTTTTGGATTTTCGGAGATGGCGGACTTTAACAAATTGCATTGTCAAGGTAAATTAACTTGAAATAATTTGGATAAAATATTCAAGTCGTCAATCCCACTTCATTGTGTAGTTTATGCATATATTTGCCAAATATTTGGAACACGACTATTGGACAAGTAGACTCAATATGACATTATTTACACAAGTGTGAGTTATGATCCGATGCATATTCTTGTCATCTTGGAAAAGGATGTCGTTATTTTCATATCAATCGAGTGTGATTGAGTATGTAGGTTTAAGATAATATCTCTTGTTACATTTTGATATAATCTCAAAGCTAGACAAATAAGAATCTGATTTCTTGTCTATACTCAAAAACTTGTCAATTAGATTCGACAATAATATCAATCATAATTTGAATAATGAATCGGTATATATTTGAAGTCTTTCTTGACCCTCACAAACACTCTTTTAAAAAGAAAACAAATAAAGATTTTCATAGTGTGTTCCATTAATCCTAAGACTAGTTGTACGTGTGAGGTTGATGAATTATGACAAGTTAATTTCTTACTTCAAGATTGTCATATATTTTGCTTGTGCAAAAAACTATTTGTTGTTATGTATACTATGCATAGTTTTTGACATTTTATGAGTATATGAATGATTTTCCTAACCATTTTTATACAACACACATATTTTCTAAAATACTATATTTTATAAAAAAGAATATAACTATGTTTTATAACGATGCAAGCACAAACAAAGTTTAGATATACATTATCTTTTACTTGAATACTAATGTATTAATATGATCTTTTCATTTTTTTAACCAACCCAAGGTCAAACAAGGAAAGACGATGAAAAGAGTTAGACATCTTGTTAGAAGAGAGTTAACGTGTTAGAAATATTTTGGTGACGGGTTTTAACATGTGATCTTATGACAATATTTTCTAACATACTTGACACGCTATTGAACTCTCAATCCTAAGTAGGTTACTACACTCAAAATGATTTACAAGATGTTTATGTAACCTTTATAAATATAACTATCTATGCCTATATGTAATGCACAAACAATTTTACAACTTAACGCAAGAGATCTGGTGTAATTCCTATTTAAGCATAATCCAAAAAACTAGCAACAAACAGATAATATACACGGCACGTGTGTTTAGATATATAAGTAGCTCAATTAAAAGTAGCAATAATCACTTAAAAATATCAATTAACAAAAGTAAGACACAAGTAAACACACATAATCATTTAGCATACACATAAAGATATTCGTCGTCGTTTTGTGTATTAGATACAACGATGTATACTTAGCACGATTTTATTTAAAAATAAAAATACTTTCCTCCCCATTTTATAAATTATTCAAGATCAATATTTTAAAAAGATAAATACACCATTTTTGAAAGATAGATTGACTAGAAATGCCCGACTCGAAGGAACAGGTAAAAAACAAGTGTTACATTAAAAGGAAACACAAAGTTTTGACCACTATGTAGTATTTTGCATTTCTGACTTATTTAAGTTTAAAATAAAGTCTTGAAAATATTTTTAAATGAAAGTAGACTCAATTACCTTTAAAATGGCCGGTGGCACGACTTTTACGGACTTACGGTTGATTTTATATGAATTTTCAAAGTTTGCCCAATTCTGACGAAATAGACAGACGGCCCCCGGAAAGGTGACGGCTCCCAGATATATTATGGGGTCGTCCTAACATTTATGGGACCGCCACCAGTGACCCAAAAACACGTTTTTTTTATAAAATCATTTAGTGACTTAATGGAAGGACGTAGGACATCAGAAAGTTGTTCCAGCACATAAAATACGTGTTTTAGACGCCATTTCTACTCTTACGACTAAAACAATATATTGACATTTTCAAACTCATTTTAGAAGATTTCCTTCAAGCTATTATACGAAGTATATCTAGCAACAAAATTATTACGAATCAAGCAACAAAACACTTTTCATATTTAATCCCCCTTCATGGGTAATTTGATACATAAATCATACTCTATTTTAAAATCCATTTGTTTTGAAAACTAGAGCGACGTGGCTCCTGAAACCAATTATGGGAACCGTAGAGGGGGGGGGGGGTGAATACGTTTCCATTTAAAAACTAAACTACTTTTGTATCAAATACCCAATCAATGGTGACGCAATATGAAAAGAGTTAATACAAGTTCTACAATGCCTATACATATGGTAGTAAAGCATATCCATAATCATAAACACAATATCCACGACACAAACATAATCACAACACTATAAACTACAAGTCACACAAACATCTATATAATGCATATGTAGATATTATTAGGCTATCATTTCATCACCAATACACGCGAACATAAAGAGAATCTTAAAGAGAGTAAGAGCTAGAAAGAGAAGGAGTAAAAGAGAAAATGAAAGGCTTTCATTAGTTAGGAAAAATGAGAACCAACACCCTCCTAACAAGCTAGGAGGGTTGTATTTATACTACAAAGAGTATGGACTCTTTGTTGGGTCGGTTTGGTATTTCTTTGGGCTGAACCTAATACCAATAGGCTTAAAGCCCGACACTTAGGCCCTATTAGCTTATATGAATTCCCGTAAACTACGTTTTTCCTATACAAGGCTCGGGAAATATAATGATCATCACTTTACATAAAAACACGGCTAAGAGATATAAAGAGATAAATGAAAATATAGGCGTAAAGAGATAAGTAAAAAGAAATGCAAACCGGACATGATGATTTATAGTGATTCAGTCATGAATCTCCTCTTCGCCCTACTCCACTCCCCGAGAACCCAACATGAGAGTTTCTTCACTAGTCAACAAGCTCCCTTCTCGATGGAGAAAACCTTACAAGTTGCTTACATTATTTTCCGACACTAAGCTAGATGTCGAGTTCTTTTTCAAGTACAACCAAAACCGTTATGTTTTATGGCCCAACATAACAAACCTTATGTTTTAAGGCATAAACACATAAACCGTGTCGCTTACATTATTTTTCGACACTAAGCTAAATGTCGAGTCCTAATCTTAGCTAGAACCAATCTACCACCCATACTTGTATTTTGAGGACTAAAATACTAACTGACACATCATCAACACTTCCGGATTTATACACTATCCAGATCTACACAACTACAAAAGAATGGAAGACATGGACTCGATCTATATGTAACAAATATTACAAATGGAATAACTAGACTACATAACTTCGTATTTTGACGATGCCGAAAGTTCTTATCTTGCACTTGAGGGAAGAAGGAGATGATAGAAGATTGGATCACATTTAAACAAGATTAAACAAGTTAAATAATCAAAGATGTAGAGAGATGTAGTGAGATTTAGAGAGAGAAAAAACTAAAAAAATCTATGCAAAAGGGTTGCTAAATATGTTGGGAACAGTCCAGTATTTAAAGGCAAGGGAGGGGATCGTCTTTACTATAGGCGGTCCTGCGGTCCCAGATATATATGGGGGCGCCCTCCCTATAAGGGGGCCGTCCTAGGTAGACGCTCCCTTTTTTGTCTTTTAGTAGGAAAATGTTTATCTGGTTTATTTTTGTCCTTTGTAGGGTGTTAATACAAATATTCACGAAAAAACAATATTTATATTTAATGATCTTCATGTTTTGATAATAACGAATATAATATCATACTACGTAAAAGTTTACGTAAACAAATTATTTAGTCGTAAGTTTACTTGGCGACGTCAAATCACTTAAGGTGTGAATATGACATTATTAAGCGTAGTTAATGATCAAAGAAAAATATTTTCTATTTCATTTAAACTTAATCATTTGCATAAACATTTTCTAATCAAATGATTTCAAGTAAACACATGATTAATTTTAAGCTAATTATATTAATCAATAAGACACAATAAGATTAATCATAAGTGGAAACAATCTTTCCAAATCTTTTCATATCTTCCCAATTCTAGAAAATCTTTCCTTATTTATGTTAAGAAATATTTTCCTACTAGAAGAATATAATAAATCTGATTCTTAAATACATAAGAACATTTGATAAGATTTGGGGTTAATCACAAAAAGACAAAATCTGTCCCAGCTGCAACCTACGGATCCAGCAAAACCAAAGACAGATCCAGGTGATGGTGGATCTGTGGATCCGTACATCCAGCAGTTAGGATCAGATTTTGAATTTCAAATGTTGGCTATAAATACCAACCTCATGTCTTTATTTTAGATAGCCCTTTGGAACATATCCTATATTCGTCAAACTTTTCTTACGTATTATTTTTACTTGTATATTATACTAAGACGCGTCACGTATTTTAGGTGGTGCGTAAGGGATTTTATCTTGTTCAAGACTTATTATACTTCTGATCTCTTTGATATCTCGGTGAGTTCATAGCCTCGCCTTTCTACTTATAAATGTTTTCATAAACCCCGCGAGGGAGATACATGCTAGTTTTATAAATTGAACACAAGTGATTTATGGTTGCTGGACCCGATTGTGAACTAATTGCATAAGTACCTATTGCAGAAAGGCCCCTTAATTTCATGCACTGTTAATTGCCTATGATGGGTGAGCGCTAGTACATTAAGTAGATCTATTGGGCCGTGACTGCCCTGTCTGGGGTTGTGACATCCATGGCGCGATCACCCCTAAAGGACATTTTGTATTGAGAATTTTCTTAGGTATATTGCAATATTACCTAGTTGTGGGGGCATGTGATTACATATTTATAATATGTTGGTTAAGGTTTCGGTGGCATGAGCTTAATGCATTAGTGATTAAAACTTGTTTGATCCACAAGTTTTCGATGATTAAAAATACTTGTGTTCACTCTTTATTTCATATAAACTCTATGGATTCACTCAACGTTTTCGTTGACTTTTTAGCATGTTTTATCTCAGGTAATCAAGGTTGATGGCTTGGAGTGGCAGACGGAGTTAGCGTGAAATGTTTTGATTAAAACTTGTTTTGGGTTCCATTCATCAAAAACACTTTGTGTTATGATTTAAAACTTTGTTATGATGTTGTATGGTGACGATTTTGTGGACCAGTTTTCGACTCTGATCTTTCATGAATGGGACAATGTTATGTTTTAAACGTCTCTTTTGAGTCGTTCTTTATATTCTTATGTTGTTGTGCTATGACTTAACACCCAAACTGTTGGTTCCGCTGCGATGTAAATTTGGGGGTGTTAAACATATGTTTATAATATGTTAGTCTTTAGGACACAAAATACATAGTATGTTAGATTGGTTCTATCTCGAAGTAGAACTCGGTATTTAGCTTAGTACCATAAAAAGTGTAAGCGACGTGTACGGTTTTCTCCACCTAAAGGGAGCTTGTTGACATAGTAAAGAAAACTCTAGGGAAGTGGAGTAGGGCGAAGAGGAGCTTCATAGCCGAACCACTATAAATCATTGTGTCATTGTTTTGATCTTTCCGATCCTTACTTGTTTGTACTTTGTAGATTACTTATTTACTTATTGCATTGCTATCATATACACTTGTGTATATCTCTTGAATTCACATAAGTCGACAATCTAAGTTTTATTTATAAAACAATAAAAACTATTCAACCCCCCCTTTCCAGTTTCCACAATTGGTATCAGAAGCCAAGGTCACCCAAGATCTTTAACGTATATTGTACATTAAAGCTTGAATCGATCTATGGATTCAGATAAATACCTAGAAGGGTAATCTATGCAAAGACCACCACTTTTCGAAAGCGATTGTTTTATATATTGGAAAAATAGATTTGAAACTTATGTGAAAGCAAAATATTTAGATCTTTGGCAAATGATCTTGAATGGTGATTTTCCATCGGTTGCTAAGAACGAATTTACTCAAATTTTAGAATAAGTTCCTTTTTAACAACAAGATGATAATCTTAAAAAGAAACTTGCTAAAAATAATGAAGCTAAAATGGTTCTTTATAACACATTACCTAAAAAGGAATATGAAAGAGTTTTTATGTGTAAAAGGCCTAAAGATATTTGGCAATCGCTATTAATCACACATCAATGTAATAGCCAAGTAAAGGATAGGAAAATTGATATTCTTGTTCAACAATATGAGCAATTTACTATCCTTGAAGAAGAATCTATTGATAGCGGTTTTGCTAGATTTAACTCTATTATTACTAGTCTTAAAGCTCTTGATGAAGGTTTCTCTAGCAAGAATTATGTTAGGAAGTTTCTTAGGGCTCTACATCCTAAATGGAGAGCAAAGGTCACAGCGATTGAAGAATCAAAAGATTTGTCATCACTAGCTCTAGACGAGCTTATTGGCAATCTAAAAGTACATGAAGTTGTCTTGGAAAAAGATTCTGAAATCTATAGAGGCAAAAAGGAAAGAGTTAAGTCCATTACCTTAAAAGCTAAGAAAGAGTCTAGTGATGATGAAACTTTGACATCCGAAAGTGATGACAAAGAATATGCTATGGCCGTAAGGAACTTTAAAAAGTTCTTTAGAAGAAAGGGTAAATTTGTTAGGCAACCAAGAGAAGAAATGAAGTCATTTCGACAAAGGGATGAGAAGAAAGGAAAGAGTGATCGGAAATGCTTTAGATGCGGTGATCCAAATCATGTCATTGGCAATTGTCCAAAACCACCTCGCAACAAAGATCAAAAGGCCTTCATTGGAGGTTCTTGGAGCGATGGCGAAAATGATGCCGAGGACAAAACTAACGATGAAACTTGTCTCATAGCTCAATCATCAAATGAGGTAACTCTTAACTCTTCTTATTATAGCGATAATGCTTCATCTCTTGATAACGATTGTATGCAATTAGAATATGATAACTTGTGTGAAATTAGCTTAATAATCATTAACAAGAATAAAGTTTTGAAAACTAAAAGAGATCTTTTAGAAAAAGAAATTTTAGAATTGAACGAGAAAATTAAGAAACTTGAGAGAAATAAAGAAATTGATATTACGTGTAAGTTGTGTCAAGAACTTAAGTTGCAAAATGCTAGACTTAAGGAAGATCGAGTTAAGTTTGTAAAATTTGATAAAAGCGCTAATTCACTGAGAGAAATGTTAAACAATCAAAAGTCATCTAGTTGTAAAATAGGTCTAAGATTCAATAGTAGTAAAGCGTCAACAAGCGGAACCAAACCCATAAACTTGGTTGGGTCGCCTGCTAAAATTACACCAGACTGATCCACTATAAAGGCTCACGGATCCACCATACCTGGATCCGTGGATCCGTCAAGTAGTGAAAAAGCGGCATAACACATTTTTAGCCCACCTATGTCTTCGAGATTGGATTTTGTCATTACTAGAAAGAAACTAATACATAACAAGATTGGAGAGTCAAAGAAATCGTTTTTAAAACCATCACTTAAAAGAGTCAAAACTGAGTCTAGGTCAAAAACGCCTCCACCTAGAAGAAATAACTTTTCACAACCAAGACATAACATACCTCAATCTAGAAGAAACTCTAAAGAACCAATTTACCAAAACTTCTATCCTATGAATTGGAATAACAACCAGAGTCAAGGTTTTATACACATGGGAAATTGTATCCCATTTTAATATCCCAATCAATTGCAACAATTGCAAGGGATGTACAACACTAACGTTTTAGACACATGAGATATTGAGGACCAAACGCTTGAATTTATTTTTGTCGAAATAGGTATGCTTGAGAACGTGTTTGGAGCCAGACGAATGGATTAAAGATAACGGTTGCTCCAAACATATGACTGGTAACAAAAGTCTATTCTCCACCTACAAAGTATACGACGGAGGTAATGTTGTCTTTGTAAGTAACTTAAAAGGAAAGATCATAGGCAAATGTACGATCTCTAACGAATCTCTTACTATATCTAATGTTGAACACGTAGACAGCTTAACGTTTAATTTACTTAGTGTCAGTCAAATTTGTGACAATAAGTGTAGAGTCTTATTTACGGAAGAAGGTAGTAAAATAATTAAAGATTGTAAAATCATAGGAAACGGGATTAGGAAAAATGGTGTTGATAGAAATAATGCCTAAAAACGTTATTAATATTTTTTGACCTCTCTGCGTTTTGATAATCACAAAATATAAAAACGCTCAATGTAAAATTAAACGTAAACAAGTAATTAGTAGTAAATTTTTATTTCAAAAATTTAATCACTTAAAGGTATGAATAAATAAATGCTTAATGCAATTTATGATCAAAGTAATTGTGAAAACTAGAAGGGGGGTTGAATAGTTTTTACCGTTTTAAAATTAAAACTTAGATTGTCGACTTATATGAATTCAAGAGATATACACATGTGTATATGATAGTGATGTAATAAATAAATAAACTAACAACAAAATATAAGCAAGTAAAGATAAGAAAGATCAAACCGATGACACAATGATTTATAGTGGTTCGGCTACGAAGTACCTCTTCGCCCTACTCCACTCCCCAAGTACCCAACTTAAGAGTTATCTTCACTATGTCAACAAGCTCCCTTTAGGCGGAGAAAACCGTACACGTCGCTTACACTTTTTCTGGTACTAAGCTAAATACCGAGTTCTACTTTGAGATAAAACCAATCTAACACACTATGTATTTTGAGGCCTAAATACTAACCTATCATACACATATGATACACACAACACATAACACAAGATATACAAGATGAATGATTATCACAAACGTGATGACACGACTAAACTAATAACACTTAAAGCTTGACGTCTTCTTGAGTGTTCTTCAATAAAGAGTGGAATAAGTTGATAACTTGTAATGGATTATGTAACAAGTATAATGATCAAAGAATATGCAAAAGATAAAATGTGTATAAGAAAAATATTTATCAAGAGTTGTTTGAAATGAAGGAGTGAGGTTGGTATTTATAGGCAACCATTTGAATTTCAAATTATGTCCCAGAGGAACAAGACGTGTGACCCACGGATCCACCATCTCCTGGATCCATGCAGTTCATTTGGTTGATCTGTGGGAGGAGCTGGGACAAAAATTGTCATTTTGTGATTAACCCCAAATCTATACAAAATATTGTTTTGTACTTATTAAAACTAGTTTAATAGATTCTTCTAGAAGAAAATATTTCTTAACATGACTAAGGAAAGATTTTCTAGATTTGGGAACATTTGGAAAGATTTAGAAAGATTGTTTCCACTTATGGTTAATCCTATTTTGTCTTACATGATTAATATAACTAGCTTATAATTAATCATGTGTTAAGTTAAATCATTTGATTAGAAAAGATTTATGCAAATGATAATATTTTTCTTTGATCATTAACTATGTTTAATAATGCCATATTTGTACCTTAAGTGATTAGTCATCGTCAAGTAAACTTTCGATTAAATAACTTGTTTACGTAAAATTTTACGTAGTATGACATTATATTTGTTATTATCAAAACATGAAGATCATTAAATATAAATACCGTTTTTACGCGAATATTTGTATTAACAATCTCCTTCTTTTTGATGATGACAAAATATAAACTCATGCTTATTTAAAAGTTACTAAATAAGAATTTAGTAGATGAGTTTACATATCTTCTCCCACTTTTTGTCGAAGCAAAAAGTGTTGTAGAAGGAAGGGAGTCTTGCAAGTCTTGTTTTGATGAATGCTAAGTGACTTGATTATGAATGCAAAGTAAAAAAAATAAAGACTAATTGCAAGTGCTCCCCCTTGGTGGATGCTCCCCCTCGCTTGAGAAACCAAGGAATCAAGCTATGGATGCGTTGCTACAAAACAAAGTTAGTAGACAAGTAAATATATATATGACAATCGCAAATGCACAAATATACATAATGAACATCCATCATCAACACAACAAAATAAAATAATGCTTAATCCATTATAAGGGATTTAAACATAAAACTTGGCATTAAAGCTATTACATGATAAACCAAAAAAAATAATAAAGAAAACAATTAAAAGTCCTAAATCTTAGGATTTATCATTTTCCCATATAATCTGAGGGGTGTGTGTTATCAGATAGGTGGATTTAGTGCAGAAGGTATGGTGGGTTTAAATATCTAAGATGATGTTAGATGTTGGAGCAAATGAAATGAACGCCCTCTTGTAGGCTTTGAAGTTGATTTGCTTTGTTGGTACAACATCTACATATGTGTAGATGAGGATTGAGATTAGTGATTGGGATTAAATGATCAAACTTGTTATGAAGAGAGGGTGTTTTGGTTTATGGGATGTGTTCTTGAATGTATTCAAACATGAGATGCATTTCATGTAATAGTAATCCAATTTCACGTTGAGATTTACTACAACATTGACATGTCATGAGGCAAAAATGAGCTTGTCTTGATTTTAAGATTTCGGGTGGAAGGATATGTAGATCAACTTGATTTGATTTGAGTTTTGAGAGATGCTCTTGGATGATTTTCCTTTTGATTATGGATGTGGAATCATTTGAGGAGGTAGACATTTGAATGTTAAGTATTAAGGTTGTGAGGATATGTCTTATAAAGGACATTGGGTATATGTTTTGGCATGAAGGTTTTTGGATTATATGGAGAACATGTTATGTCCTAAGGTTTAAAATCCCACATAGTATCATATAGCATGGTTATAAGATAAAGTAGAAAAAGTTAACAATCAATAAGATTTAAATTTTGGCGCCTGGCCTGGTGAGTCACGGATCCACCAAAATAATGGACGGATCTACCATATGGTAGATCCATGGGTCACAAATTTTCATAAAAACGACTAGATCATGGATATATACTCCAAACACAAATCAAAATATCATGCAAGCATCATTATCATCTACCAAATATCATCCATGAAGTTAAGTGTGCAATTTAACACACACAATCTAATCTACTTGCACACTATCCTATTAATGTTACACATACTAATTTAAAGTAGTTTAGTTAAGATCTTAAAGCTTCCTATTACATATTTGTTTTTGAGTTACCATTGAGAATGATCATGATCATGATGATCATGCAAGGCGCAATGATAATCTTCAATGATTTCATTATTGGAAGAGAATTTGCTCATCATGTCCATTGAGGGATTGAGAGAGATGAATTGTTTACTTTTGAGAGAGAAACGGGTAGTTTTAAATATTTCGAGTAGCTTTGAAAGAAGGATACCATAAGGTAATGGCTCATTCGGAGAGTTTTTAGAGTGTAGCATTCATTTTGCTACAAAATATGCCAGATTGAATGGAGTGGAGCTGGTGATACAATAAAGCATGTATGCTCCACAAGCGGACAATTGTATTTTAGGTTCATTAGTACAGAGGATGTTTTCTCTTATAACAATTTCTGTAGTTTTGAGATAAGGACACAATTCATCAGTGTAGAGGGTATCTGGGTCATGCGTGTTGTATTTTTCTCCATTGATTCTTTTCTTGGTTATGTTGAATATAAGTGAAGTGGGATGATCAAGTTTTATAAAGAATGGATCATTTGTTTGTATGTTATTATGATTTAGAATGGATGTGAGTGACTATTCATTGCTATAAAAGGAGTGTCCTTCGTTAGGAAGATCTAGAAGGAATTCAAATTCTTTTAAAGTAAAGAGGAATCTTTCTTCATAGATATTGAAGGAGACAGACCACTCATTGTTTAATTTATATGGTTCAAAAGAACGATAGAGTTCAATAAGAAATTATGGGTAAATCTTTCCATCTAAGTGGTAGAAGGATTGAAAACCATTTTTGAGGAAAATTTCTTCAAGATTGACTTGAGGATTGAAGTGTTTATCAGTGACTCTTCCTTCATGAATGGTTCGACTAGCAAAGTCTTCATATGACATTCGATATATAGATAATTTTAATGTGATTTCAATGAGAAATAGTTATAAATGATAATGATTCGATAAGTGAAAAATAAGATGTAAACATGTTTATATGCATTTGATGTGGGTGTAAGGTTTGCTTAGCTCTAACAAAATGAAAATAGTGATAGTAATAATAATAATAAGCAAACCTTGATGCACAACCTAAGTTTGATATTGCTCTAAATGAATGGAACGAAAGTGTTAGGAATACAAAAATCCTAGGAAAGTATCAGTGACTCTATAGATAACCGTCGTTAGCTCGTTAAGTATTATTTGGAAACTTACATAGTTAGTTAGCTAAAGGCCCATGGATAAACCCATGCAAGCTCAAGCCCACGATCCACATGTAAGTATTTATACACCTCTCTATGCCTTGGAGAGGTGGTTGGTTGTTCATTATTTCACACATATAATACAAGTTTCCATTCATGTTTCTTTCTCTCTCTAAAATGTTCATCCAACCACTCTCTCTCTAAAACCACCTATCTTTCTCTTTTCATGTATGTTATTTAATTGTTTTACATTTAGTATAATGAGGTTCTAGCCATGTTAAGCTAGACTTGTATGTATCATCCTAATAAAGGTAGTTTTAGAATATTCGGCAAACCATTCTAATAGTTGGAAAAGACCACTTATGATCTTTTGAGTAAGTTCACTACCAAAGAAGATCACCTACGGTCTTTTGGCAAAGCTGTAAACTGGCAATGACATGCCGAAGTTGATAGTAAATCCCGATGTCCATCGGGCTTGTAGACATAATAAATGTTTGGGTTTCATTTTCTATGAATCTGGTTGAGTTTATGGCTTTAATATTCTTCTTTTTTCGTTGAAAAATTAACTAATACACAAATTAAAGAAGTAAATGGAGAGCATACACGTCATTTTTATAAAAATCAAATATTTGAAAAAAGTTTAAGAGTGTGTTTGGTGCAAAGCATTTAAGAGGGTTTAAAAGCGGTGAACATTGAGCATTGTAATCTTTAATGCTCGTTTGACAAGCAGTTTTTGGAATGCTCATTTTCTACGCCTCCATGAATTAACATATATTACAACTACTTCCGCTGGCACTAATATTTTTGCCTAGCCAATACTCGCTTAAGAAAAAAATGAGCAAATATACTCCAACTACCAATGTTTTAAAACCCATGTTGATTTGGCCAATTGAATCGCGAACCGGCTCGAGGATCGAGTCGGATGTGACCGTGTTTTTGCTTGTTTGATAACCGGATTGAACCGCTGGTTTTTTGTTGACCGGTTTAATAAACCCAACCGGGTCATAACTCTTTTTTAAAATCTAACAAAAACTTATTATTTTCACAAACATTTTCTAAATTTAATTGAAACGACGTAGTGGTGATGACTATTTTAGTTAAAATATAATTAAAAGTAACTTAAAACGCCATTTAATATCGTCTTTTTATGTTCTATTATAACTTGAAGTCATAAGTTAATTATTTTTGCAAATGTTTGATATAATTTTATAGTTATAAAACCTAAAAACTAAAGTTTAACTCAATATATTTCATCGGTTTGATTGAACGTAAGATAAATTATAAAATATACAACACTACATATTATATATATATATATATATATATATATATATATATATATATATATATATATATATAATATACATATGTATAGAACTGGTTTGATCCGACGGTCTAACAAGTTAAACAGATGACCTATTGAACCGGCTATTAAACAGGGTAAAAAATGGATTTTAAAACATTGCCGGCTACTGCTATATTCTTAATCTTTAATAAAGAGCAGGAACGCGGGTGGCATTCATTTAATGTTTGCCCCGCCCTGACCCGGTGAAGTTATTTAGTACATTTGGGTTATATGTAACCCATGTTAATCATTTGCCCCGCTCCTAAAAAGAGAGGATCTTCCCTCTCACCACGTGGAATGTTACGTGTCGTTTTAGGGATCTCTTACATACACCTCTCTCTAAAACATAAAATACACAGTGGTTGTGCCGATGGTGTTTTGGATCTCTCTTTAAAACATGTATTTGTAATCGTAGTGTGACGATGGTGACGGATTTAACCTTATACAAGGTATTTTTACCCTTTGCATGATGTTTCTTTTAGTTATCTTAATTAATTAGGGTTAAGGTTTTGGGTTTCCTGATAATTATGCTAATTGGTGGTTTAAAGATCGTGTTTTTGGTTTGGTTAATTAATCGGTGACTTAATTAATTAGGGTTACAGTGATGATGGTTACCCTTTGCATGATGTTTCTTTCAATTATCTTAATTAATTAAGGTTAGGGTTTTGGGTTTCCTGATAATTATGCTAATTGGTGGCTTAAAGATCGTGCTTTTGGTTTGCTTAATTAATTGGTGACTTAATTAATTAGGGTTACAGTGATGATGGTTGTTCTTCTTTTGAGGGTTAACTGAGTTACTTTATGGTTGGACAAGCGATTGAACACGTATTGTGGTTGCAGCAATGACGTTTGTGTGGTATTTCTTAGAAATAACAACTACGATTGCTGTTGGGATTGTTGTTGTTCCTGCTTAATATTAGCAGATATGGTTCAAGGTTGCTTATACTTTCAGCCTATGCTTATTCGACGCTATCGATCCTTTCGTTGCCGCTATAAATAGCGTGTGACGATAGTGACATGTGTGTGACGAAAATGATAAGATCGTAAGCTAAGGTTGTGATGAGTTTACATGGCCTCCGTTACATTTGAGGTTGTTCGCAACTTGGCGGGGCAACTTGTTAGGTTTGCGGCCATGCCGGGTGTATCCTCTTTTTCACACGCAGTCCTTTATCTGAGCATCTGCTTAAAAAATGAAATGTTGATTGTAATATTGTATCGGGTTCAGAGTTTTGTGCGTTCACTGTTAACAAGGCTGTGATGAGTTTACATGGGCTCGGCTAAAGTTGAGATCGTTCGCAACTTGGCGGGGCAACCTATTAGGTTTGCAGCCATGCCGGGTGTATCCTCTTTTTCACCCGTACTCCCCTATCTGAGCCAAAGTTATGCCTTTCCCCTACGTAGTGAGAGGCAAGATCCTCGCTTTTTTGGGGCAGGGCGAATGCTTAACTTGGGTTGCATATAACCCGAATGTATTAAATAACTTGACCGGGTCGGGCTGGGTCAAACATTAAATGAATGTCAAACTCGTGTTGCATTATTAAACGATTTAAACCCAAANCATTATGGTTTAGATACTCTTCCTAAGGTACATAATCATGATAATGTGGATAATAATATGATTAATCAAGCTATGCAGGTGATGCCGTCTTTTGAATAGTAGAATGTTGTGAATCATTCAGAGACTGAAATAACCAGTGATAGCAATATCATTCCTTATTCCTAGTATGTGATCGAATCACAACAAGCAGCTGTTCAGAATTCTAAATCTTCTGCACAACAAGATGCACTAATATTATCTGTGATTGAACAACTAAAAATCCAAGTTGCTAATTGTACCAAGATAAATCTAGAAAATAAAAGTGTTAATGATACTTTAACTGCTAAGCTTGAATGATATAAGGAACAAGTTAAAGTGTTGAAAGAAGGACAAAATATTGATTTAAAGAATAAAGAAAATATTTTAGATTCGTATGCACAGTCTGTAGAGATTGATCTTCTTAAACAAACTCTTTTAGAACATTTAAAAGAAAAGGAATCTTTAATGCAAACAGTTACTCTTCTCAAAAATGATTTTAAGAAAGAAGAATCTAGAAACATTAATAGGGAAATCACGTTAGAAAAGAGGATCAAACAGCTAGATAATATTGTTTTTAAAAGAGATCAATCTGCACAAACTGTTCACATGTTGACGAAACCATAGTTTTTCTATGATCATACCACTAAACAAGCTCTAGGTTTTCAAAATCCTTTCTATCTGAAGAAAACTCAGCAGTTGGAACCAAAGCTATATGTTGGTGATATTATTGAGAAAACTAATCCTATTGTGATTTCTGACACAGAAGAGACCTTAATACTTGCTGAAGAGAGTCGTTCAAAAATGCTTTTAAAACAACAAGATCCTATGATGTTAGAAAAGAAAGTTAATACTACACCAATCGATTATGCTGTTCTTAATCAACTTTCTCAAGATTTTAAAACACGATTTATTCCACAAACTGAATTATCTGCTGAACAAGACTTTTGGTCTAAGAATTCTATGAATTTTGCAGAACCCACTCTTTCTAATAGACCCACCAAAGTTGAGGTTCCAAAAGAACTTCCTAAAGTAAGAATGGTAAATACGAGTTTGAATAAACTTAAATACTATCTTGCTGGTTTTGACGTGGTTGTCAAAGAAAGAACCACACCCACAGCTATCACTGAGGGCTCGTGGGGGTTCGAACATGCAAAAGCTTGTTTTAGGGATGAAATAATTCCATTTGTAAAAGCTCTGAAGGACTTGTTTAACACATTCAGTCAATATTTGGTTGATAAACTTTCTGAAGTCCAAAATGTCTTTCATCAAATGGAACAGGCCGTGGAACAACATCGTTTAGAGTCCAACACATTTAAGGTTAAAATGAATCAAGTTTTGAACGAAAATGAACGACTCTTGGAACAAGTGTTGAGCAAATATATTGTAAACATAATTGTGAATTCTTCTGTGGATAATTCTGATGTGAATGTACATGAATGTGAAAAGTGTCTCAAACTTGAGACTGAGCTTCAAATGAATTTCGTTGAAAAAGAGATTTATGATAAACTCTTCAGAAAGTTCTACCACTCATGAAAAACATGCATCTCTTTCGAAGTGATACTCAACTTAATCAGGAATTTTTCAAGGACAATTCTGTTTCAAATCAAAGTGCTCAATTTTGATCAATATTTGAATTAAGTAACATTGAAAGCTCACCCAGAAAAGACAGGTCATAAAGAAGTAGAAAGAGAGAATTAAATCTCTAAATGAAAATATGAATTGAGGATAAGGTCAAAATGGACATAGAAGAGAATGAAACTTAAATATTGAATTTGATCATAGGTGTCAAAACATATTGCTAATAATAACATTTGAACATAGGCAAATAAGCAACTTCATGACTCAATCAAACCAACATGAATTCAATCAAAAGAACAATGTGATGCTTTAATTAGTCAAGTCAATCAAAAGTCTGTAGAAATCTCTGATTTAAATGTAAGTCTTCAGGAAAAAGATTTGGTCATTACAGCTCTCCAAAATGATTTAAGGAAACTTAAAGGAAAAGCTTCAGTTGATAATGTGTGACCGAAACGACCCTATTGATCCAAAATGCTTAATATAGATGTGCCACCTATAGCCCCTTAGATTTGTTTAACAATAGGATAGCTCACTCTGAAAACCTTAGGTCACACTCAGCAAGAAGCTTCGATTCTTATGGAAATAGTAAAACAAGTAAAATCACAAAATCCTCTAAATAATTCCTTAGACTATGCTTGTAAGTATACAATTTTTTTTTCAGGAGTTGCTTATAATAATCAAACAAACCTGCCCTAACATCAATAGTCTAAGTGATAAAATTCGAAGTGACCCAAAGAACAGGAAACAAAAGAAGTTAGAATACACTGATCACGTCACTCCCAGCGAAACGCAAAAACACAAAAATAGCTTCATCATCAAACCAAGTTTCTAACAAACCTATGTTGTCTTCTACAGGAGTAAAATCGTCTACTAGTGCTAGCGGATCAAAGCCTTTAGGCAATACAAAGAAAGATAAGATTCAGTGAACACCAAGTAGTACTTAGAAGAATAAAGTAGAAGCCCACCTTAGGACAGTTAAATCTAGTTTGAAAAATAAGAATAGTGTTATTGAACCTAAAGGAGCTGTAAATGTGCAACATTCCAAGCTTAATGTGAATTATAAACTTCTATGTGTTAAGTGTAATGGTTGATTTCTTTCTGATAATCATGATTTGTATGTTCTTGATTTTATCAATGATGTAAATGCTCGTAATAAATCTAAATCTATTAATAAAAGTTCAAAGAGAAAAGTTTGGAAACCAACAGGAAAAGTGTTCACAAATATTGGTTACATTTGGAGACCTACTGGTCGGACCTTCACTATAGTAGGAAATACATGCCCTTTAACTAGGATAACCACAACTGCTTGAAAGTTGGCCCCTAAGGAAACCATCTCCTCTAGAACGGATACACCTAAACCTATGGTAACATTGGTTTACTCAAGTGTTGATCCCAACTTAAGATCGATTCCTTGGCTTGTAAAAGGTTAAGTTACTTTGGATAGAACCAAAACAACTATGGTAGAAACTTTGTGAATACTAAAGAGTATGCGGAATCTAGTCTTTAATACTTAGAAGAATATTAATGGTATGTGTTTAATTGCACACACCTTTTACCTTTAAAAACAAGTTAAAATAACCAAAAACGGACTTAAAATGCCAAAAATATGCTTGTTTTGCTAATTTTTTTATACAGTAAACGAATATCTAATAAAAGGAACAAAAACGAAGCCAAACACAAAACCAGACACGGAATGGAAAAGCGTGGAAAAGACAAAGTCAAGACAAAGCCCAAGTGTGAAAAAGTCAACCAAAGTCAACCCCGACAAATCCAAAGTCAAAAAGTGAAGAAAAATAAGTTTAGGGGCCAAAATTGCCAAGTCCCTAACTTATTTAATGAAGAAAAAAGAAGAAAATACTTGTGAGGGATCAAAACTGCCAATCCACCAAAGAAATACCACAAGGGGCAATTCTGCCAACCCTAGAAAGTTATACACCACAAGGACTTGTGGTGAAATAACCTATATAACTTTCAGGGGTGTTTTCTGTCAAACCCCCAAACTCTTTTAACCCCACAAGGACCATGGATGCAATAACACATACAAGTCTTGGGGGGTGTTTCTGCCTAATCCACAAAGTTTCCCCCCACTTGGACTTACACTGAAAAAAGCACTTACACCCTTAGGGACCATTTTGACAAAACCCTAAACCCTCACCCTATTTTTAAACTACTGTACATCTTCTACACAAGTTTCCCGCGAATCTCACAAACCCCACATCCTGTCACTCTCATCCCTCGTTGACCTCCCCACATCCTTCCAAACATGTCACTAACCTAAACCCCACCCCCCACATGGATGTGCCACGCTGGCAATCCTAATTCCCATAATTCGATCAAAGGTTGAAATATTTTAGTGTGGGCACCAAGCATAACCAAGGGCCAGGTATTCCCTTGTGTTTTTCTAACTCCAACCCACCAAAACCCAAAAAAAAGTCCACCCCCAACAAGGCTGTTGTGTGTCTACAAAGAAGCACAGAAGTGAGTAAAGAAGAGAAGCAAAAAGGCAACCCTAGCTTAATTTGCCTACAAAAAGCTTTGTAAGCCATCAGGGCGAGTAAAGATTTTTTTAAGTGTGTAGTTTTAGCTCAGTGTAGTTTTTAACTTTAATGTACTTGTACTCACTTTTTAATGAAAAATGCAGTTTAACTTTTACATTGTGTTTACTAAGGTCAATGTTTCTTAAAAACATTATAAGACTCTTAATAGAAGCACTTTTAATACTGTCTTTAAAAGCTTTGATACAAAAAAATTTAAGAAAATTAAAGAAGAAAAAGTCACTGTTTGATAAATGCTAAAGGATGAAATGAGCAAAACTGGATAGCTCATGGGTATGGCTTAGATAGCTTATTTAAAAGCTAAGGTAGTATTATAGCTTATTTATGTTCATTACACCTGTTTTGAGCAAGGAAGTTAAGGTATGCTTTCTTTTTAATTTTTGCTTAAAAATTACTTTAGCATTGCTTATTTTAGCTTGATTGAGACTTTTTGTGCTTATTGGTGATTTAGTTATGCTTAAAAGTGCCTTTATAGTTCTCTTTCCAATTACTTGTCAATTGCTAACACTGCCTAGATAAGCTTATCTCTGTTGTTAGCTATTAGCTTTTTCAAGTGCTATTTGTTTTTGCTTTTCACTTTTTTTTATCTAATTTGCATTCTTATATTAACTTTAAAATTTAAGTCGTTAAATCATTTTTAAAAAGTTAAAACCAGTTTTTTTAAAATAAAAAAGGGTGTTTGGGTTCAACCCAAAATGGGTCAAATGGCAAGGTTATGGTTTGGTGCCAATTTTCCAACTTGCTTAAGTATATTAAGCCATTTAGAGTCTTTTTCCAAAGTCTTTGGTTCAAAAAAGTGTTTTTCAGGTTATATCATTGCTTACTTAGGTCTGCCATTTTTTTAAGTGTCAAAAAGCTTATTTTGCATAAGGTTTAGAAAACTGAGTTTTTAGTTTCAAAAGTGTGTCATTTGTGAGGTCTAAACAAGTTTTTAAAAAGTGTCTTGAGTCATTTGTTTCTCTAAGTCAAAACTGCCAAATTTTTGTGTCATCTTTTAGTGAAAGAAAAAGCCCTTTTTCAAAGACAAAAACCAGCAGGTTTAATTTGCTTTTAGCAAATGAAATTTTGAATATAAGCTTTTCACATGCCCCTTTTAATCTGTTTACCATCTGTTTTTCATTTTAAGCTTATTTGACAGCTTATTTTAAGCTGTCAAGTTAAGCCCCCATTTTTGTTCATTTCCCCTGGTGCTAGGGGCTTAACTTCAAGCCCACTGTCAGCTTATTAGGCCTCAGCCCAAGCTTTTGGCTTTTCTAAAAAGCCAATAAGCTCCTTTATTAAGCCCTAGCTTTGTAGACCTTAGGGAAGCACTCTGAGGTATCTTAAATTAAGCTCAATTATCCTTTCAATTAATAGCATAGTATAGGAAAATAGCTTACTTTCGTTCTGGCTTATTAGGTGCTTATTAATGTTGAATTTAGCATACTTTATTTGTAGTTGCTATAGGAATACGTGTTTTCTTTTCTTAGCTATCTTGCCTTGTAACAAGCCTAGCAGACTTAAAATCACCTACAGTACTAACTCAAAGTTTAGTACTTAGCTGAGTGTTTTAAGCCAGACTGTCTGGCTTATTGGGCTTATTTCTTTTGCTTATTATTGTTCCAATTAGTTCATAAAGTTGGTGAGTTTAAGTAGGTTTGTCTCCATTTTCTATTTCTTGCTTATTATTGCTAAAAAGTCCATAGCAAAAACACAATAAGTCTTTAAGCTTAATTAAGCTTCCTGTCTATTTTAGCCTTTTTTAGCTTATTTAGTTATTAGACTTTTAATTCATAAGTGCTTATTAGGGTAGGATAGATAACCCCTTTCAGCTTATTTGTTCAAATGGTAGCTTATTAGTCTAAAAAGCCAAAAGCTATAAGCCATTTAAGCCTTAAGCTCACTTTAGGCAAACTATCAAACAAAAAAAGCTCTTTTTTAGCGTATTCTTAGCTTTTCACAAAAAGTCCTAGTTATGAAAAATGATAAGCTTCATGGGTTTAACAAGTTTGTTTAAAAAGTTTTTTAAAAATAAAAAAAAAGGAGATAAGGGGAAACCCGGGTGAGCAAGACTCGAACCCGGGTCTCACCCTCAATACACCTCTTTTATAACACTATTACCGCTGTGCCCTTGGGTCTTTTCTGTTAGACCCTTGGGCACTTGGTTATTTAAGGGTGTTTTAACCCTTAAGCTATAAGCTCGTTTGAGCTTATTTTCGGCTTATTTATAAGCCAAATTTTGGGTTTCTTATTTTTGTTAGGTAGGTCGTAGGATAAAGTAATTTTAGTAATTTTTTCAGAATTTTTAAAAATAGTTTAGTATTTTTTATAATTTAATTTCGTTAAAAGTTTTAAAAATTCATAAAAAAATACAAAAATTAATCAAAAAAATATTTTCTTTTTAGGAAATTTTTTTAGTCATAAGTTACGTAGGAAAAATATAAAAACTTTTGTAGGTTAATTTTTCAAACTTTTGATTTTTTAAAGACGTCCTCGGGTACGATCATGACTTGACTCGTTTTTTGGTCAAATGACCTCCGTTTTTCAGTCTAGTCTTTTTTAGCTCTTCATTATTAGTTCCCTAAGTAGTTTAGAAGAAAAAAATTTCATGTAGGGTTAATTTTGAAGATTTTAGGTTTTGACCCCTTGTCTCGGTATTCCTACTCACGTATTTCAGCTAAAATTTCATAATTTTTTATTTTTTCTCATCGTTTTTGTTTGTATGAGTAATTAGCTTTCTACTCCCTCAAATCATCAATCTCATTCAAACTCCAATTTTTTGACTGTATCGATTCTCCAGCACAGCCTCGTTGTAGATAAACGACCCGGGGATATTCTATACTACTCCTCGGTTTCATTGATTGTTTTTAAAATATACTTACTATATATATTGTATTATATATTATATATATTTTAAGGTGTAGTTTAGCATCAATCAATTAATGAAATAGTAAACTGTATGAACAATGATATTACTGAAAAGCTCCAATATTATTATTATCAATAATACTTTTGATAAACCAAAAAGAACAAAAACATTAGTGTAAATTTTCTTTCTTAGTGTATGCACACTCGTTCCCAAACTCGTAATCTTCATAATCAACAACACCAGGCCCACGACCACCTGTTTTGTTGAACATTTAATCTTGAAGAACATTAAAATCCAGATCCCGTAGCCTCCGATGGAAGATACCTCGGACTATGGCTCAGTTGCTTTAAGCACCCACCGCGGGGTTACGAGGATGCCATCGTTGTGCCTGAAATCGCCGCGGACAACTTTGAGCTTAAGCACGGTCTGCTTAACCTCGTTCAAAACAAGCAATTCTTTGGACATGACAAAGAAGATCCTCATGCCCACATCCGATATTTCAACAAGATCACTTCTACGATGAAGTTCCCGAACGTCCCGAGTACGTCGGTAAAGCTTATGCTTTTCCCATTTTCCCTCGAGGGGGCAGCCCGGATTTGGCTTGAAAAGAACCCCCTCGATCGATTCAAACATGGGATGATCTTGTTTCGAAATTCATCAACAAATTTTTCCCTCCGTCTAAAACAACCAATCTTCGAAATGAAATCACGAGATTTCAACAAAGATTTGATGAGACGTTTTATGAAGCATGGGACCGATTTAACGATCTTCTTCGGGCATGTCCACATCATGGATTTTCAGAATTGCATCAACTCGATACATTCTATAATGCCTTGAACTCTAACGATCAAGATTCGTTAAATTCCGCCGCGGGTGGCAACTTTTTGGATAAAATGCCTCGTGATTGCCTAAGAATCATTGAAAGCAAATCCAAAGTTCGTAATTCATGTAACAAACTGGTTGTTGCCAAAGTAAGTACGAGCACTTCCACCCCTAGAATTTCTTCCGATATTGCTGAGCTGAAAGATATGGTGAAAGCTTTACTTCTTGATAAGAAAAATCAATCTCCCGCTCCTACTCCCGTGAAAGCAGTTGAGGAAAGTTGTGTTACTTGCGGTGGTGCTCATTCCTACCAAACTTGCCCAGCCACCACTGGCAATGTTTATCGAGATAATATTCAAGAATATGTCTCTCAAGCAGCCGCAGCTAACTACAACCAAGGAAACACCGGTTATCGAGCCCCGATTTCAAATCAAATTCGACCTCCCGATTTTCCTCTCGTTCAAAACAATCATAATGTGCAAAATCAAGGAAACAATCAGAATCGTTACTACCAAAACTGGGGGAATTTCAATCAAGCTCCAGCTTACCAACCCCCGGTTCAGCAAGGTCAAATCTATCGACCTCAGGTTGTTCAACCTCCTGCTTATCAAGCTCCCGCCTATCAAGCTCCAGCTCCTCAGATTCAAGGTGTATCGAAGGAAGATTTCCAAGCCTACGTAAAGGCTAATGATGCTGTGATGAGGAACATGCAAACTCAAGGTCAAAACATGCAAAATCAATTGACCAATCTCACGGACATGCTTTCCAAATTTGTCACTTCCAATACCGCCTCTACTTCGGGAACTCTCCCTAGTAACACTGTTACTAACCCGAAGGAGGATTTAAAGGGTATTACCACTCGAAGTGGTGTAGCTTACAAGGGACCCACGATTCATACTACTTCCTCTCCTAAAGTAGTAGAACGTGAACCCGAGGTCACAAAGGATACGATGCCTCCTACTAATAACGGAAGCACCGAAGACATCCCACCTCCGGTTGTCCCTGTTGTCCATCATGAATCAATCTCTGAGCCCGTAAATGCTCCAGTTAGTGCTTCAAGGCCTAACCAAAAAGCATCAATTCCATTTCCTTCAAGAAGAAATGATGAAAGACGTCGTGAGAAAGCTAACGACCAATTTAGAAATTTGACCTTTTTTATACGAAAATCTTTAGAGATTTGAGTTCGAAATTTAGCCTTTACGGATTCCTTGATGCTTATGCCAAATTCGCCTCGACTCTAAAATCTTAATCGTGAAACAAGAAAAGTTGAGTGAAAATGGCTTGAACCCTCATTGAATGAGAATTGCTCAGCGGTCATCCTAAACAAGTTACCGAAAAAACTTGGAGACCCTGGCCGATTTCTTATTCCATGTGAATTCTCCGGGATTAATACATGCAACGCCTTGGCCGATCTTGGCGCAAGCATTAATCTTATGCCATACTCCGTATGGAAAAATCTCTCTCTTCCCGAACTAACCCCGACTTGCATGACGCTAGAGCTAGCGGATCGATCAATCTTGGAAAAAACCCCCACCCCCAATCGGTAATCGGCTGAAGACGTCTATGTAACGGTGGGAAAGTTCCAATTTCCTGCAGATTTCGTGGTCGTCAATTTTGAGCCAGACCCCCGAGTACCTTTAATTCTCGGGAGGGGTTTCTTAAAGACCAGTCGTGCATTAATCGATGTATACGAAGGTGAAATAACCCTTCGTGTTGGCAGAGAGGCCATTACATTTAATCTGGACCAAATTCGAGACACGGCTAATTACAATCAATATGACGGCAAACCGAATTGACGTCATTGATATGGCTTGTGAAGAATACTCTCAAGAAGTTCTTGGTTTCTCAAATATGATCTCGAGTGGCAATCCCACTCCTTACTATGATCCAATCATCTCTACTATTTCTTCGACTTTAACTCCATTTGGGGACAGTGATTTTCTCCTTTTCGAAGAAGCCGACTCTTTTCTTGCTATAGAGGATGATCCAACTTCACCGGAAGTTGATCCAACATATTATGACCCTGATGGGGACATTCTTCTCCTCGAAGCAATTCTTAATAGTGATCCCTCACCACCACCTCCCAAAGGAAGATATTTCCAGAAACTAGAAAAAAGATCTAATATTTGTGAAGCAAACTATGATAACTCTTCAGTTAATGAGCCACACTGTGGTTGAACTCTAAGGACTGCCACCTCTTGTAGAATATGCATTTTTGAGGGTGTCGACAAGTTTGCCGTCTAATTAGCATGATTTAAGAATGAGGGGAAAAGGAAGCTCTAATCGATGGTTATAAAGTCCACAAGGAGCCATCGCTTGGAAACTTTCTGATATCAAGGGTATTGACCCAGAGTTTTGTACCCACAAAATTCTCATGGAAGAGGACTACGAAACCGTTCGGTTCAGCATCAAGTCGGGTAATCGGGAAAATCCATGACGTTTCATCAAGGAAGAAAGAGTTGAAAAAACTATCTTGAGCCGGATTAATTTATCTGATCTCCGACAGTCCATGGGTAAGCCCGGTACATTGTGTACCGAAGAAGGGTGGCATGACCGTCGTAAAAAATGATGAAAATGATCTTATACCGACTCGATTGGTTACAGGGTGGAGAGTATGCATCGACTATAGAAAGTTGAATGAAGCCACTCGAAAGGACCATTTCCCACTTCCCTTCATGGACCAAATGCTCGAAAGACTCGCGGGAAACCAATTCTATTGTTTCCTCTATGGCTTTTCGGGTTATTTCCAGATTCCCCATTAGTCCGATAGGACCAGAAATCGACATACTTTTATTGCCCATTCGGAATATTTGCCTTACCGCATGCATGACGTTAGGGCTTTGCATGCACTGGCCTTTTTCCAACGATGTATGTTGGCAATCTTCCACGACATGATCGAAAAGATGAAGGAAGTATTTATGGTTGACTTTTTCTGTCTTCGGGGACTCTTTCCTACATGCCCTATCCCATTTGGACAAATGTTTTCAACGAGTGTGAAGGACACCAAATTTGGTCTAAAACTGGGAAGAAAAGCCATTTCATGGTAAATAGAAGGCACTGTCTTGGACACATAAATCTCAGTCGGGATTGAGGTTAGACGAGCTAAAGTTGACGGTATTGCCAAGCTCCCTCACTAGCGACTACTGTGAAAGATGTCTGATAGGTTTTCTTGGGCCATTGCGGTTATTTTACCGAGTTTCATACAAGACTTCTCGAAAATAGACCCACCTAATGAATACACCTGCTTGAAAAAGAGGACTCATTTTTCTTCTCAAAAGAGTGTATCGAATCCTTTTATACATCTTAAAGAAAAATTGACTGAGGCTCCTGTATTTTGATTGCTCCCGACATGGGACTTTGCCACTTCGAAACTAATGTGTGATGCAAGTGATTTTGCCCCAATTGGTGGCAGTCAGCGCAACGAAAAAACAAGGATTTCCAACACTACACTATGCCTAGCAAAACCAATGACTGAGCTCAAGCACACTACACTACGAAACCGAAAAAAGAAATTTTTGCCGTTTAGTGTTACGCTTTTGAGAAATTTCTGGTATATTCATCGTTTTTGTCCAAAAGCTTAGTGTTATACGACCATTATGCTATTAAAGTTCTCTTTGCTAAAAAGGATGTTAAGCCAAGACTGATGCGGTGGATTCCTTTTGCTCCAAGAATTGATGTTGTCATCCGAGACAAAAAAGGAGCAGAGAATCTGGCCGCCTGATCATCTTTCCGAGACTTGAGAAACCCTCAATCAAAGATAAACTCATCTCTTACGAGAACATGAAAATCACGAAACATATCCTCTACGAACTCTTGGTTCGGTTGCTCTTCGTGTTGATAGTACCCTATGGTTTGCAGATTCGCAAACTACCCATTACGGGGAAGCGGAATTTCATTGTCAAAAGGAATGTCATCCCTAACAGAAGGAAAAAAAAGTTTTTCAAAGATGTCAAACACTACTTCTGGGATGACCCCTTCTTGTTCAAAATCTGTGCGGATCAAATGATCTGGCGGTGTGTGCACGGCAAAGAAGCTCTCGACATTCTCGAAGCTTGCCACAATGGACCCACCGGGGGACATCACGGTGCAAATCTCACCGCCAAAAAGGTCTTTGATGCCGGATTCTTTTGGCCTTCAATATACAAAGATGCCCACGAGTTGGTTAAAAATTGCGACTCGTGCCAACGACAAGGAAAAATTTCACAAAGGGATGAGATGCCTCAAAAATTCCCCATCCAAGTATTTTTTTTGTGAAATCTTTGACTTTTGGGTGGGCATAGACTTCATGGGACCATTCCCATCTTCTAGAGGCAACAAATACATACTTGTGGCTGTCGATTACCTATCAAAATGGGTTGAAGCAAAGGCGCTCCCCACCAACGACGCCCGAGTAGTTTGCAAATTTCTTAAATCTCTCTTTGCCAGATTTGGTGCCCCTCGTGCCATCATCAGTGATCGTGGAACACACTTTTTGCAATGACCTCCGTTTGCACAAGGTTCATGCTTAAAATATGGAGTTAATCATTCGTCTCTCCACGCGTATCACCTCACAGACAAGTGGGGCAGGTTGTTGAAGTATAGAATCGTGTTTAAAAGAATTCTTGAAAGGACAGTGGGCGAAAATCGTGCCTCTTGGTCAGACAAACTGGATGACGCTCTTTGGGCCTTCCGTACAGCGTACAAAACACCCATGGCGTGCACTCCGTAAGCTTGTTATGGAAAAGGCATGTCATCTCCGTTTGAGTTGGATCACAAAAGCTTACTGGGCCTTGTAAACATGCAAACTTTGGTCTCAAAACCGCGGGTGATCAATGCAAGTTCAACTCAATAAATTAAGTGAAACTGCGCGTGATCAAGCTATGAAAATTCTATGATTTACAAAGGAGGAAAACTAAGAGGATAATGACGCAAAGATCAAAAACCGCGTTTTCAACGTCGGTGATCAAGTCCTCCTCTTTAACTCAAGATTGAAAATTTTCTCCGGCAAATTGAAGTCCCGCTGGTCAGGACCATTTACCATTGTTCAAGTTTTTCCGTATGGCACCGTTGAGTTATCCCAAAACTCCGGGCCAAACTTCAAAGTAAATGGTCATCGTCTCAAGCACTACTTTGGAGGTGATATCCCTGCTATGGATATCCCGGACCTCCAAACCTTCCCTAAGGACAACTAATTCAGGGAATTGGGTCAAGCTTAGTGACCCTAAACAAGCGCTTCGTGGGAGGGGGGCACCCCACCATGCTTATCCTAGTTTATCAGTAGTAGTAGTATGCTAGCGTAGTAATGAATAAGTGTTTAGTTGTTGTGAGGAGGCTTGCCTCTTTCCTTTTCCATGTTTTGTGTTTTGTGCTGTATTGTCCAGGATGTCCTGGATTTTTGAAGCCTCTCGTGCTCGCGGTATTTGTCCTTCGATCACAAGAGCTTCACATCCTCAGCTTCAATTTGGGAATCCGATATCCTAATCTTATCGACTAACGTTTATCTTTAAGCATAATTCATAAACGGCTTAGGATTTACGTAGAAACCCTTCGTAAAAACATTGAGGACAATGTTTCATTCTAGTATGGGGGGATCTTCGATTTGATTGTGCCTGCAGCCGTTGTTCTCACGTAATCCCGTTTTTACCACCAAAATTTCAAAAAAAATGAAAAAATTTTAAAATTTTCAAAAATAAAATAAGTGTTTTGTCATAATTTTGACTTTCCTGCTGGGTAGAATAAGAGTAAATTTTGACTCGATCGAGCGTGTTGAGCTCTAGCTTGTTCCTTAACTTTTAGACTAAGCGTTCGCGAATATTCGCGAAGAACGAAAAATGATAGTGTTAAGTATGAGTTGGATGCTAAACAAGGATTATTTGGAAATCTTAAGAGCTCATGTGTGTAATTTGTCGCTTTTTCTCCCATAAGCTCTTAACCTGATTAATATACGTGCTACTTTTGGAGATTAAACTTAAATCAATAATTTTTATGTAGTATATAGCAAAAACTTTAGCCTTAGTTCAAATTTATACTTGAATTTTTCAAAAAGACGTTTTCCCTATATATATATAAAAAAAATGATGAAAAATGCAAAAATATAATAAATATAAACTGTGGGCTGATAAAAGTTTGATGTATCTTGCCGGCTCACAACCGATGTTACAGCCTTCTAAAGAAAGCCCATAGTAAGAATAATAATCCAAGACTGATAAAAGTTTGCTGCATCTTGCCGGCTCACAACCGATGTTGCAGCCTTCTAAAAGGTCGAGGGTTACAAATTGCATGAATGGTTAATATTAAGTGTGAATAAAAGATCTCTTTTTGTTAAATTCAAATATGCTTTTGAACTTCGGCTATTCTATTTTAAAAGCTATGTATATACGGAAAACCTAAGAGTTTATGAAACCTAAGGTCCGTGAGTCCCGATACTAGTCTCTGTGGGGTGTCAAAAGCCTGGTCACTTAACCGCAGGGTTGGGATGTGCCGAGACGAAAGTCGCTACATGGGATGATCTCGCCTTCAAACTCATTATTCTCGGGTGGAACGTGAAAACATAGAATGTTGCAAAACATTGATCCTTGGTTGAAATTCAAAATAGCACATACACCTAAGATATAATAATTGTCGGGAGTGAAAAGTTTACAAGTTGCAAATATGAGTAGTGTTAGCATCTTAACTCATAATTAACGGTGATTTTGTTTTAAGCTTGGTTTGGAATAAGTGAAAAGTCGGGAACGATGAATTTATCCTTTTTGGGGCATTCTCGGATCGAAATGCATCTTGTTCTATGATCCCTTAAAGTTATAAAATAACGAAAGTCAAACGTTCTAGTTAGTTGATTAATATGAAAACTACAAAAAAAATGAGAAAAATGAAAAATACAAAAATATATGTAGGAATAAGTGTATATATAAAAAAATGGTAAAAACGGGGCTTTTCGAAACTTATGAGTCTTTAAATTCCTTGACAAACACTTAGCTACTTTTCGAGGTTATTAGTCGAGGGGGATCGAGATTCTTAGTTTTCTAAGTGCTTACTTCATAGCATTGCGTGAGGACACGGCAACGTCTTAGTATGGGGGATTTTGGTATGTGCTTAATTATACATACCTTTCGCCATTAAAATCGGACTTAAATGACCAAAAACGTACCAAAAATACATTGTATTTGTATGTTTTCACTTATTTTGTGCAGGAAACGGATATCCGAGAAAAGGACGAAAAAATCAAGCAAAAACGGACAAAATCGAGCACGGAATGGAAAAGCGTGAAAAGACAAAGTCAAATCAAAGCCAAAGACCAAAAAGTCCAGTCAAAGTCAAAAAGTCAACCCCGACAAAAGCCAAAGTCAAGACCGAAGCCGTAATCAAAGAAGACCTTAACAGGCCCAAAACAGTCCCTTTATCTTCATTTGGATGGTCTGGGTAGCCCATTAAGTGGTAACATTTGAAGACCACATGGGCCTACATATAAAACGGGCCCAAAGTCCTAATGTAAAAACCCCAATGTAGTAAGGGGGCTAAAACTGCCAATACCAACAAAGTAATACACAAGGCCTTCCTCAGCCGTTTTTTCACAAAGTTACCCCACACAAATGACTTTTTTGAAAAATCATAATAACCCTCATGTGGGTAAAACTGCCGAATATCCTAAATCTTTTAAACCCACAAGGACGAAAAAATGCAAAGGGACAATACACTTTGGGGACGTAAAGGGTTGCCAATGTCCCCAAAGGTTTAAACCTGTGTATTGTCCACTGTTGCATCTTCCTCCCACCTTTGTCCCTCCAAAACCCAACCCCCCCATTCTGGTCACTACCACACCTTGTAAAACCATCCTCACACCAGCTCAAATCCCATCCACCATCACCTCCTCCCACCACATGGCCTCAATTAAAGCATGTCAATCCCCTTGAAGCAATTAGTACCACAAAAAAGAAGGGCTAGGATTGTTTAACTTTGGGACAAAGCTTAACCAAGGGCCAAGATTGCTTATGACTTTCTCCTCACATAGAAAGCATAAGAAACACAGAAGAGAAGACCTCAAACCTTAGTTTTTAGTATAAATATTCGCCATGCTAATAATTCATTGTAATTTGGGTTCGAAGTTTTGTTTAAGTCAAAAGCTTTAAACACATATATGAGACCATACAAAACTTACTTGCAATAAGCAAAACCATGACAATATAAAAACAGTCATTAAAAAACATATCATAAACATTAGTTACAAGAAAAATAAATAAATTTGTGTTAACTTAAAATAACTATTCATTTCTTAAAAAGTACATATGTAAATACCTTGTTATCTCTTGATATAATCTTTAAAACATTAATACCAATAAAATATAAGCTTGAAAAATATTTCGCAGACCAGAGAAAAATAAAAAAAATCAAAGAAAAATATCAAAAATATATAAAAATCACAAAAAGAAAGCAAGGAGCAAGGTGAATATTGGAAGGTCTTGGTTTAGAGCTTGTGGGAAGCACATAGGTCTGTTTTTAAGCTTTTGGAAGCTTAATATCATTACAAAAAGCTTGGACCCTTTGTAAGTGTTCTATTTTCAATTTTGGTTTATTACTGTAGCTGTGCCTATTTCTGCTTATTTTTGGTCTTATATTGCTTATTATTTGCTTTCTATGCTTATTTGTCATTTCTTTATTGCTTAATTGTCATATCTTTAAGTTTCACTTGGATATGCCTATTTGCCTATTTGAAACTGCTTATTTGCATACTTGCCTTCATAAGAGCTTCTTTCTTAGTTTGAGATTGCTTATTTCTGCTTATAATTCATACTTGTCCACTTTGGTACATAAAGAATTTTTTGCTTAAATCTTTCAAATCCAGGTTTAAAACTTGTTTTACTTACTAAGGGGGTGTTTGGTTTAAGGTTCAAAAGGGGTCCACCCCCCCCCCCCCCCCAAAGGGGGTTTTTTACACACCCCCCCCCCCCACCCCCAAAAATAAACACAAAAAAAAGGGGGAAAAAAAAAAAAAAAAAAAAAAAAAAATGGGGGAGGAAAAAAAAAAAAAAAAAAAAAAAAAAAAAAAAAAAAAATTTTTTTAAAAATAAATTATATTGTGGAATAAGTGGAATAATTTTTAAGTGTTTTATAAGTGTGTTTATATGTTTATAATTTTTGTATTTTCAAGTTTTTATAAATTAGTTTAAAACTGGTGATAGTAATTTTGTATCTCTGTTAGTTTAACCTTTTAATAATAGTTTTGGTCTTGATTTTTTGTGTCAAGTTATAGTGTAAATTGCATAGGCAAAAGTCCTTTTGGTTTACATTCCCAAGTCAAATTCTGTCCAATTTTTTTGTTAAACTTTTCATAGTAAAATGTCTTTTTTCATTCCATTTTTTAGTTAGTTTTAAACTTTGTTTTTAGCTTTTTGAATTTTGTGCACACAATCTCAAATCAGCAATCTTACACCTGTATAACCATCTATTTTAACTTTTAAGCTTATTTTGTAACTAATTTTAGGGCTGCATAAGCCATATATTTTCTTTAAAAACCAAAAGAAGGCCACTGTTGTGTGCCGCTTTTTTATTGCCTTTTACTTAGCTTATTAGTCTTTTTCAATTTTGTTTTCTTTATAGATATTTGAAGCTACTTGTATAGGCTTTAAGCCCATACAAGCTGTTAAGCCATTAGCTCACTCTAAGTGCTTAAAAATAAGCCCCTAAGGTTGTCCCCTTTAGGCTGCCCTGCACCACCATGGCTTATTGCCTAATTTGAGTTTTCTGGCTTATTTAGCTGTTAATTTTTGCTTATTTTTGTTTGTGTTTGCTTATTAGCTTTGCTTGTGCTTATTTGCTTAAAAAAGAGCCCAACAGTTAGTTTTTTGTGTACTTAGCTAAAAAAGCTACCTGCCATCTTTTTGCTTAATTTCCAGCTTATTCTTTGGGTTTCATAAATAGTTGTAGTTGTGAAAAGTGCTTATTTTTATATAGTGTATAAGTGTGTTTAAAAAAAAAAGTTACTGTAGCATCATTAAAAAGAGAGGCCCAGGACTCGAACCTGCGACCTCTCTCTTAGCACAACACACACTTAACACTGCGCCCTGGGGTCTTTTTCGTTAAAGACCCAGGGTGTTAGTCTCTTATACCTTTTTTTTTCTTTTGCTTATAAGCACTCTTTGGCTTATTTCTGCTTATTCCAAAAAGCAATTTTCTGCCATTTTATTTTTCCTGAATTCTGCATCTTTCAATCTACTTTCTATAATTTTTTCACATTTTTTAAAAATCGTTTAGTATTTTTTATCATTTATTTTCTATTAATCTGTTTTTTAATTATTATAAATTAAATAAAAATCAAAAAAATATATTTTTTTTAGAAAATTTTCTTTTATCATAATGCATCTAGGAAAATTAGTTTTGCTTTCGTAGGGTTATTTTTGCACGATTTGAGTTTTTTAAAGAACGGGATTCGATCCCGGTATTTCGTTTTTAAGTTAAAATAGTTTTTAGCTTTCATTTTTAGGTTTTTCTTAATCGTTTTTGCATTTTAATCATAAAAACACCAATTCCAACCTTTTTCATTCAAACATCAAATACCAAACCGACTTTCGACTTTCAATTTGCAGCCTCGTTAGGGATAAACGACCCGGGAATATTCTATACTACTTCTCGGTTTCATTGATTATTTTTAGATTATACTTATTATATATATTTTATTATATATTATATATATAAAGGTGCTAGTTTAAAAACCATTAGTCAAGGTCATGTTAGTTTTGTTGTGAGAGAAAAATTAATTTACAATAAAATAAAGGTCCCACAACAAATGACTCTATATTTTTCGTCACTAAAAAAAAACTAAACATTACCTATCATGTTCAGGTTGAACATGAGAGGATCTCAATTCATACTTTATCTTACAAACACCCATAAAATATGTTATTTTCCATTTATAATCATTTATCATCGTCTCGCCATTTATATGACACCCTCAACGATACTTTTCTTTATATACTTATATGTGTCTATATATATATATATATATATATATATATATATATATATATATATTTATTATTAAAAAGTTTTTCCTTTCTTAGAAACGTCCTTTTTCGTTAAATCTGTTTAACCCCAAAATACCCATGATTCGTAATTAATAATGTAGTGATTACCATCTTTATAAAAACCCAACAAGTCTCATGTTAACCCTTTTGACATAATAAAGTCAATGTTTGATTTTATTTGACTTTTATAAATATATACATTTTTCTTAAATCTGACCCGTTCGAAACGACCCACTAAATCACATTTTCACGACTCAGACTCTAAAGCAATTTGATGCGAAACAACGTTTCGGACGACTTTTTAGCTTTAGCCGAGACCCAAAACTCAACAGAAAATGACCAAAATGCCCATGCAAGTTTCTGCAGAAAACTAATACCTTTTTAATATATTGCAGAATTTTATCTTCAAGTTTTGATCCGTTATTGTGCATTTTTAAAACTAACAAGCCTCGCGGAAAAGTAAAACAACATTCCGAACAACTTTCGTGCTTTGCCGGAAAGCCAAAACGGTCTCGAAAGTGCTCAAATCGTCCAATTAAAATTCTGTCAGCACTTTAATATTTTCTAATAGCTGAAAATAGTTTATAAGTTTTCAAATCTTGTTTTCGCCGTAATTTCTTCGTTATTAAGAGTCACAAGGCCCGTTTTATATCAAAACGACCGTAAAAATACCATCTACCATATTTTATAAAACAAAATCAGATTTTACAAAATCTCAAACCTCGTAATCTGTGCAAAAGATTCTGCTCGAAAATACATTTTTAAAAACCCACTAAACGGCCATTTTCGGCTTCCGACAACATCAAATCAACATCATCTAGCCTATTTAGCATCTCCTAACTCGATTTCAATCACTTAGTCTAACGCAAGATTCCTCGGATTTCATCACATGCAATAATCAATACTCGACATAATCGCGAAAGTAAATATAATACAAGTATTAAAATACTTACAATCAACTCGACGCAATACAATCGACCACAAAATTCATTTCGACTCCCCCCCTTTTTTTGACCGTAGGTTCGAACTCAACCCAAGACACAAAACCAAAGCCTTTCCAATTAAACCAAGCTTCCAAAAATATTACCCTATGCGTGTTTATACCCGAACCGCAACCAAAAACCTTCAAACTAACCCGAGCTAAAACTCTATAAATACTTGTTGCGTGTATGATTTTCTTAGTGGGATATGTAAGAAATGATGAGAGGATTAATATTTTGTACATGGATCGTGTTGCATGTGGTTTTTTCGGCGATTGTGGCTCTAGTGGGAGTGGCGGTGACCGGCGGTGGGAGTGGAGGAGCAAAACACACATAAAAAAATGAAAGTGTGTGCGTGTGTTTATTTTCTTATATAATGAGACATCTTTTGGCAAATGACACATTTTGTCCCTCCCTCTTTTCTAACTTTGGTTTTTGACACATGAACTTTTATCTAAACATACACCCGACATCTCGGAGCTCGAGATTACATTTTCGTAAATATTTTTATTTCGGCCCACTCAATTTTATTTAAAACATTTAATTAAACGTTAAACCACGCAAGTCACGACTTTAAACACGCTTTTTACAAAAACTCGGGGAAAAGCCATAAAACACAAAAATAAAATAATCACGCTCTCGGAGCAAAAATATAAATCTTCGAATTTTCCTCTACGAAAATATAAATCTCATAAAATATAATTTTAACGGGGCGCGTCATAATATTTATGAAGTCCATGACGTTCAACGGACGCGTGGTCTAAATTCGACCCGCGGATCGCCAAAAATAAAAAAAATCTCAAATCATTCTCAATAAAATACGAATATATTTATTCGTCAATAAATAAGATTATAAATGTCGTTGTTCATTCACATGAACTTATAAAATCATAATTACGACGACGGATCCTCGATCGTCATAAACGTCGTAAAACTCGGGTTGTTACAACTTAAGTCGGTATAAATCGCTCAACACAATTCAATATAAATCGCCTAATGTTTCTTGGTATAAATCGCCTAAGGTTTCCTTGTATAAATCGCCTAAGGTTTCTTGGTATAAATTGCCTGGCTCAACTGGTATGAATTGCCCAACTTTAAACGGTATTAATCGCCTAACTTTGGTATAATTCGCCTGACTTTGGGTTGGTATAAATCGCCTAATATTCCAGCAGTGTATAAATCGCCTACTACCAAACAAAAGGTATTTGTACTTTTTTCACAAACTTTGGCTCCTTGTTCCTTCCTTCTTTTCCAACCGAATGAGGAATTAAAAATAAGCCATGAAAAAAGCTTGAATAAGCACGAAATAATACCACTTTTGACACAAATAAGCCACACGAAAAAACACATAATAAGCTAGAATAAGCTTGATTAAAATCCTTTTTCAAGCCGTATACCTCAAACGACTTAACCCACCAAAAATCTTTTATCTCACAAGAAAAAACTAATAAAGTTAATCAAATGAGCCACGAAAAAGACTTTTTGGAACGAAATAAGCTTAAAACACGAAATAAGCACTAAAAGCTTAGATTTTTGAGAGAAATGGAAATAAAACTATTAAGCAATTGATCTTGATTGATAGACTAGTGTGTGTAAATGAAGGTGTAATAGTGTGTGTATTTAGAGAGAGAATTTCTTAACATTTTCTCATTTGATATTGATACAAATGACTTGGTGTGGAGGATTACATCATTATGGTGGCCTAATGCCTTATTTATACTTAGAGATGTAACTAAGTATACTATAAATACAATAGTAGTCCCTGCATTATTTCCTTCTATGCACATTGATCCTAAATCTATGTATATTCTTGATAATCCTAATGCTCTCATATCTTTCTTGATAATCCTAATCCTCTCACCTCTTTCTTTCTTGATAAAAAAATGCAGCATCACAAAAAAAATACGGTCGACTTCTTTCTCTCTTCTCACAAAAAAAAACAAAATCTCACAAATACTAAATACGAACCCACGTCTCACAAACAATCGGATCTCGCTGCTCGTTTCTTGTTTCTGCCACTTTAAAGCAAACAGGTAGGTTTCGTTATGTTCCTTTTCGTTTTTATGTTCAAACCGAAAGAAATGGATGGATGAAACGATTTGTTTTGTTCATTCTTTTCTTTTCTTTTACTCCTTTCTGTTTCTGTTTTGTTCATTCTTTGAATTTTTGAAAAGTTAAAACTGAAGTTATATGCTTCAAAACAGATCAATGATGTGTTATTCTTTCATGTTTTGGATCTTTAAAGGTTACAACTTTGTTATACAACACGAAAAGATTCAACTGAGATCTTATTTATCTTTTAATTTTCTGTTTCGAATGATTGTTGTGGGTGATGATGTATTACTGTGACGATGGGAGTAGGTTTATGGATTTGTTGTTATGTAGAGGATGAGATTAGATCGATTCGGATTTGATTGTGAGAGTATGGTTCTTGTTTTAAAGATCTATGATGATGTATAATGCCGAATGAATGTGGGTTATGAAAAATTTCGACATGAATCTGAGATCTAGTTTACTTTCTGTTTTGATTTGGGTTTAATTCGGCTGATGAAACTGGTTTAATTCGCCTTTTGAATTTTGTTTAATTCGCCTCTTAATCCTTGTTTAAATCGCCTTCTGATTCTTGTTTAATTCGCCTTCTAATCCTTGGTTAAATCGCCTTCTGATGCTTGTTTAATTCGCCTTCAAAAATGGTTACCAGAAAAAACGTGTATAGTCGAACGCGCATGAAATACACGCGTGAAACCCGGTTGACCAGATTTGACCAAAATGCGTGAACAGTAAAACGCGTTTAACAGAAAAACGCATTTTTGACCAAAAAGTCAAACTTTTTCAAAAGTAGTTACACAATCTGTTACAAATCAGTTATATCTTTTAGATCTGAAAAATAAGCAATAAGCAGTTTTATAACAGATAAGCACTGAAATGAGCAAAAAAAATAAGCAGATCTGAAAATCTCTTTTTAACCTTTATAATCACTTGAATAGGCTAAACTTTACAGAAAAAGCTCTAAATTCACAATTAAGCAGTTCTTGAACATATAAGCTTTATAACATCTGATAAGCATTCGAAATAAGCACTTTGTATCTGAATAAGCACACGAATTAAGCAATTAGCAAAATCTAGATGTAACAAGCTGAATAAAACTGAATAATCCACGAAATAAGCTAAAAATCGATAGAAAGGGATAACTGAATAAACAATATCTCTGAATAAGCACAAATAAACTGAATCAGCTTTCAATTAAGCGTATAGCACAAATTTAGCACAAAATCAGAATGAATAAGCTAAAATTCTATCAGAATAAGCTCAATAAGCACTCAAAAATAAGTTGATACGCACAGATAAGCATAAATAAGCTCGAAATAAGCAATGTCTCGATCTCTAACACAATCAAACACTAAAAATAAGCACTAATCCGCAATCATTGGCTCTTGATACCACATATTAAGCAATTGATCTTGATTGATAGACTAGTGTGTCTAAATGAAGGTGTAATAGTGTGTGTGTTTAGAGAGAGAATTTCTTAACCTTTTCTCGTTTGATATTGATACAAATGACTTGGTGTGGAGGATTACATCATTATGGTGGCCTAATGCCTTATTTATACTTAGAGATGTAACTAAGTATACTATAAATACAATAGTAGTCCTTGCACTATTTCCTTCTATGCACATTGATCCTAAATCTATGTATATTCTATTATTACATCAAAATGTGGAATTTATCTTTAATTCCAACAAAAACCAATAAGCCGAAGCATTTATTCCTAAAACCACTATTTAGCAATACCAAAAAACAAAATACTCAAGACAAGAAAATGAAAATAAGCTAAACAAAAACCTCATAAACCACTAGTTACTCCTTAGCTCTTGATACCACATGTTAGCCTATATCTTTCACATATTAACACATGAAATATAAGAGATTGTAGAGAGAGAGAGAGAGAGAAGTTTAGAGAGAGAAAAGAGAAAAAGGAAGAATGGTTGATTACTAGGAAGAAATAAATGAGAATCAACACCCTTCACCTTGTTTGGTGAAGGGTATTTATAGTACAAGAGATAGAAAACCCTAACTAGGGACGTGTGGTCTTTCATGGGTCATTTACATGGGCTTTAGCTCGACACTAAGGCCCAATTAGCTTAAAAGACATTCCTGAAAACTACGTTTTCCTATACAAGGCTCGAGAATAATAATGACCATCACTTTACATAAAAACACGGCTAATATTCTCCTCCTAAGGGGTGGTCATTGAATTGTGGATCACTTCTTGTGACGTCTTGAGTCTTGGAGCCTTGTTCGGTTACAATTGAGAATAGGTAGGTGCAAAGTAACCGCGTCATGAACAGACGAACATTAAGAAACCCAGATTGTGCAGACTTCATGGATGATATGGGGGTCAGATGAAGCACCAACAGTTCTGCTAATGAACCGTTCTTGTCTGCAAGTAAAGAAAAAAATGGAAATATCGACCAAAATTGGAGAGAACACTCTATATGAAGCAATGAGGTAGATCAACGCAATCACATGAATTAGCCTAGTGTCCTGGAAAAGGATTTTGTATCTGCTATCAGGGTTGCTTGAAGTCGTTCTCCCTCTTAGTTGCACATTGCATTATACAAACACATTCAACCTAAAAGTTTAGAGCAATGAAGAGGATTTTGGAACAAATCTTCTTCATAGTAATTTATAATGAGTATCACAGTTTACTAATGCTATTGTCATTTCCTTGATAAATAAACAAATGGATAAATCCAACCCATATTCGTGACATTCGTTTTTGGCTCTTAAAAAAACTATGTTTGCCAAATTCCATTATATCATCCTCAACTGGTTTGTATAGTGTACAAGGTTTTCCTTGTAAAAATAAATGTTTATAAATTTAGTCATCTTTTTACTATTTAATATCTCAAAAACCACATATACCAATAAGCAAAATAAGAGGGTGTTTGGAATTGATTATTTTTCAGCTTACCTTCTTATTACCTTCATCTCAGCTGACATGTTTGAGCAAACCCTCGGCATCTGCAAAAATTAGGAGAAAATTTTGACATATTAATCCATGAATACCAAAAAATATTCAACAAATTCAGTAAAACCCAATTTTTTTAAGAATCTAATTCACTTCTCTACAAATTACATACCTTTAGTTTTAAACTTAATCAACTTACATCCCCCACCTTAGTTTGTGGAAAATATTTAATACGAATTTATTAAAATCCAAGAAATGCTCAAGTCTCAATTATAAAATACAAAACAAAAATCTTAGAAAAAAAAATTATGATGGTATGGATTCTCTACACACATTGAAAACCTAATCACATAATTTTAAACAAAAAGGTAAACCATACCTTTCGTTGTAGGTGTATCATTATTCACTATGTAAGCTTCAGAAGATCCTGTACAGGGCACCACCACCGCCACCGCCATCGCTTGATTCAGCACCGCCTGTCGCATCACCGATTGTTTTTTTAGGGATGGTAGGTATACGTGTGAAAAGATATATGTTAAACAGACGCACAAAAAGAAAAAAACGGCCCAAGTTAGTAGCCACTAGTGTAAAGGAGGCCCAGGACTGCCTTATTTTATCTGCATCCGTGATGCATTTTAGTATATAGATCAATTTGAGACCGTTGGTTTGTTTTTTGGTTAAGGTCTTCTGTCTTTGAAAACATTTATAATTATGTTCATTGGTTTGATGCTATTGATTTTTTTTTGGTGAGGATCATATTATTTGGGTAACTAGAATTTGGATTGTTTGTTTGGTATTTGGTATTTGAATTTGGATCTCCGTAATTTTATTAATATAGTGGGTTCAATTGGCAATTATTATTGTATCATATTTGGGTTGTTGGAAATTATTTGAGCTCGTTCGGTCAAGTTATTTATTAGTTTGAATTTTGTATGAACGGATAATATGTTCGAGAAGTGGGGTCCGTTAATACATCTATCATATATGTGTAGTCATTGTAGAATTCGAATTTGGTATTTGAAATTTGAAGATCGATTTGGTGTTTGAAGATTTGGTTATTATCATGTCGTATGAAGTTTATTCGATTGTTTGGGAATTTGTTAGTTTGAAAATTTGGATCTTCATTTATCAGGCTTTTGAAGTCGGTTGCCCGAATTTAATTGTCTTTGTTAAAGTCGTTCGAGCCGATTTGTTTGTTTGGTTGACGATTGTTTTGGAATTTTATCGGTCACGTGTTTGAGTTGTTCATTTTGAAGTACATCGATCGTTGTCTTGTGGATCGATTTTGTCTTAGGATGTGCTTTTTGGAATCGGTGTTTGTTTTGAATTTGGCTGTATCTCTTGCGTTTTGGTAACATTGGGAATTTTAGTTTTGGTTTAGAACATTGTGGAGATTTCAAGGTCTACTATTGAAGATTGCTAGAAAAGTGAGTCTTAAAAACTTAGGGTTTGTTGGTTTAATTTGGGCTAATTGTATCACTATTTGGTCTACATGTTTTGGTATTTGACGTTCGTTTAAAAAAAAAGAAACTAATCTATTGACGGTGAGTTTTGCTATTGGATTGACCTAGCTTTAGATTTCTTCTGTAGACCTTTTGAATTATAAGCTTATTGGTTTTTGTTGGAATTAAAGATAAATTCCACATTTTAATGTAATAATAGAATATACATAGATTTAGGATCAATGTGCATAGAAGGAAATAGTGCAGAGACTACTATTGTATTTATGGTATACTTAGTTACATCTCTAAGTATAAATAAGGCATTAGGCCACCATAATGATGTAATCCTCCACACCAAGTCATTTGTATTAATATCAAATGAGAAAAGGTTAAGAAATTCTCTCTCTAAACACACACACTATTACACATTCATTTACACACACTGGTCTATCAATCAAGATCAATTGCTTAATAGTTTTGTTTTCATTTCTCTCAAAAAGCTTAAAGCTTTTAGTGCTTATTTCGTGTTTTAAGCTTATTTCGTTCCAAAAAGTCTTTTTCGTGGCTTATTTGATTAACTTTATTGGTTTTTTCTTGTGAGATAAAAGATTTTTGGTGGGTTAAGTCGTTTGAGGTATACGGCTTGAACAAGGGTTTTAATCAAGCTTATTCTAGCTTACTGTGTGTTTTTTTCGTGTGGCTTATTTGTGTCAAAAGTGGTATTATTTCGTGCTTATTCAAGCTTTTTCCATGGCTTATTTTTAATTCCTCATTCAGTTGGAAAAGAAGGAAGGAACAAGGATCCAAAGTTTGTGGAAAAAGTACAAATACCTTTTGTTTGGTAGTAGGCGATTTATACACTGCTGGAATATTAGGCGATTTATACCAACCCAAAGTCAGGCGAATTATACCAAAGTTAGGCAATTTATACCGTTTAAAGTTGGGCGATTTATACTAGTTGAGCCAGGAGATTTATACCAAGAAACCTTAGGCGATTTATACCAAGAAACCTTAGGCGATTTATACCAAGAAACCTTAGGCGATTTATACCAAGAAACATTAGGCGATTTATATTGAATTATGTTGGGTGATTTATACTGACTTAAGCCTAGGCAAATTATACCATTTTCGGTAACATTAACCAATTTCAATTTCGGTTCAAGCCTAAAACCAAATTCGGTTGTACCAATTTCGGTAAAATCAAAAGGTTTATTTTTTGACTTCTTTTCACGGTTTCTTCTTGATTAGTAAAATCCCGCGAAAGTCTCACGTCTTTTCTCGGTTTAATCAAAGAATTTTAAAATCCTGTGTATTAGAATTTCATTCTCATAATAACTAATCACTAAAACAATCCTTCTATATCATTTCACATAACTTTTGCAATGTCAACTCAACAAGATATTTATGCTGCTGGTTTCGAAAACCATCCACCCATGCTCAACAAAGACAAGTATGTTCCATAGTCTTCTCGTCTTATTCGATATGCAAAGAGTAAACCTAATGGGAAATTGCTTATGAACTCAATCAAGTATGGTCCCTATGTAAGACGAATTATCCATGAACCTGGTGATCCTAACGGTGTACCTCCTATAGCTGAGTCTACTCATGAGCAGACAGATGATGAACTCACTGATCAAGAAGAAAAACAAATGAAAGGTAATGATTAGGCAATTCTAACTGTCCTTATGGGTCTTCTAGAAGACATCTATGCTGCTGTAGACAGTTGTCAGACAGCTAAGGAGATTTGGTTACGTGTTGAACAGATGATGAAAGGTTCTACCATTGGAGCTCAGGAGAAGAAGGCTAAACTGTTTAATGAATGGGAAAAGTTCAAATCTACTGAAGGAAAATCAATTGAATCGTACTATCATCGCTTCTTGAAGTTAATGAATGATTTCTCTAGAGAAAAACACTTTCCATAAAAGATTGCCAGCAATCTCAAGTTCTTAAACAATCTCCAACCGGAATGGAATCGATCCGTCACTGTTGTTCATCAAACAAATAATCTGTATGAAGTGGACTACACTCGATTGTATGATTTGCTAAAATTCAATCAAGCCGAGGTGAACGAAATCAGAGCAGAACGACTTGCAAAATCACATGATCCATTGGCATTAATGGCACATTCTCATAATCCTTACAACAATCTAGTGTTTCACCAAGATTATTCATCTCAAATTACCAACATGCAACATTCATTACCCAATAACAACTTCAACTCACAACCATCATTCAACCAGAACTACATGCAACAACCAATGCCAAATCCCGAAGACATATCAGATCCCACAACTGTAATGAACATGGCACTTGTACTAATCGCTAAGGCATTCAAACTCAATTATTCCACACCAACCAACAACAACCTAAGAATTTCATTAAACCCTCGCAACAGGCAGATTGCTCAACCGGGTATGAATATAGGTCAAGATAGACATATGCAGGTAGTTGGAGGTAATGGGGGAATCAATTTAGACAGTATGCTGGGCAGATTGCAGGGAATCAGAATAGGTACAATGCAGCACAGAATGTTGGGAATCAGGTTGTTCAGAATGCAGTTCAGAATCCAGGAGTACAAAATGTTGGGAATCAGAATGTGCTTATTGTTGTTCCCGGGATTACTCCTCCGGTTGCTAATTAAAATGAAAATCAGAATGGGAATGGTAATGTTGTAGCAGCACGGGCTGAGGGTAATGTAAATAGGAATAATGGTAATCAGAAAAGGTGCTACAAGTCTACAACTGCAGAGGATTGGGTCATTATGCTAGGAATTGCACAGTCAGACCAAGGAGAAGGGATGATGCTTATCTTCAGACTCAGTTGCTGATTGCCCAAAAGGAAGAAGCAGGGATCCAACTCCAAGCTGAAGAATATTATCTCATGGCTGTTGCAGGGGATATTGACGAGATTAAGGAAGTCAATGCAAACTGCATCTTAATGGCTAATTTGCAGCAAGGATCTACCTCGGGTATTCAGATTGGCAAAGCTCCCATCTATGATTCAGATGGATCATCTAAGGTACTCCATTCTCAAAATTGTTATGATAATGATATATTCAATATGTGCACTCAAAAAGAGCAGTATACTGAGGTACTCGAGCCCATTTCAGAACCACACCAGACTCAACAGAATAACAGCAATGTTACCTCTGTGGAGTAAAGTGTGAAAGAAAGTGGAGGAACAGTACAACAACATATTGATATCATTGAGGAAACACACGCTTATTATGAATCATTATTTAATAATTTAGTTGTTGAGCAGCAGCAGCAGCAACAACAACAACAGCAGCACCAGCAACAACACCAGCACCAGCAACAGCAACAACAGCAACAACAACAACACCAGCAACAACAACACTAGAAACTAGCACACCAGAGCGAGCTAACAACAACAACAACACACCTTAGCCTGCAGCAACATCAGCAACAGCAGCAGCAACAACAACAACAACAACAACAACAATAGCAACAACAGCAGCAACAACAACAACAACAACAGCAACAACAACAACAACAACAACAACAACAACAACAACAACCACCACCACAACCAACAACAACAACAACAACAAAAACAACAACAACAACAAACAACCTCCAACAACAACAACAACGATGATGATGATAAAACTCTTACCAAAATACCTTTCACTTTCGAAAGAGACATCCGAATGACTAAAGCAACCTTTTTAGAAGTCTAGTATCAACTATCTAGTAATATGTTAATATTAGACGGGGGAACATGATGAGGTATAGTCTCCTCCGACTAATCCAGAGGAGCTAATGACAATCAACTACCCTTAATCCCAAAGTTAGGCTAAGCAAAGACTACTCCTAGTTGGAATAGACCTCCAGAGTAGCTGAGGGGACGAATGTCACCTCTGGGTCGATGGCAGTGATTAAGAAGCAACGTCTGCAGCAGAGCTAGTACAATACTAGCTGACACTCGTGTACGATAAGGTACGAATGAGGCTGAACTCAGTCTACGCCTAGTAGGGGTGAGCAGAAGAAACCGAAAAAACCAAAACCGAACCGAACCAAACCAAACCAGTTTTATAATAATATATAATTAATATAATATAAATAAATAAATGATAACTTAAAATTTAAATTCATATTTATTTTGTGGATGAAATTATGATAATATATATTATCTTAATGTCTATATATATGTTTGTCATGTACGAGTGTTTACTTGACAATACAATGACGATGATTATACTATGTGTATTTTCACATGAATGTGTGTGTCTCTCATTTATATGTGTATAATTGTAAAAATTTGTGTAAACATTATTAGGCTCATACTGACAAAAAAATTAAAAAAATAATCAATTTTCAACGTATCGGTTTTTGGTTTTACAAAAAACGAATATTTCGGTTCGGTTTCGGTTTTAGCCAAAAACCGACCGAAACCGAACCGTGCACACCCCTAACGTCTAGTACCTGATGCATAACGACAACCTAAAGCTCCAAAAGCATACGCTGACGATTTTAGTGTTGCCCTTAGAACACAACCTCTTCTCTACTAAGCTCGCATCGTGGAGTCAAGACCAGATAGTATAAAAGGGATCATATGATTCAGATTCACACACTCCGCCGCTACTCCATTTTCTCTCTTTACTTTATCTCATATTTAACTCATACCAAGTAGATTCTCATTCTCACACCGGAGCTTGGTCTAGGACTAAAACCCCGATGCGAGCTAACAATGTGTTGCTACTTGTTTCAGCTCAAGCACGAATGAAACACCAAACCTCCGCAGGAGACAGTCTAACCCCCGAAGTGATTGCAGCTGAAGAGTGCTTAAGGAATTTTGCTTGAACACTACACAAAAGTGGTTACCAAGAATTTTACTTATTCTTGTATTAAGAATCATACAAGAGTCGATGTATCACTTGAAACCATGACTTATCTCAGGCTGTTGGAATGGAACCTAATCAAGTTTAAGTTTGTTATCACCAATTCACGATTGCAATTTGACCAGTCGGTCTATAATCATCTTTTTCCGGGATATTAGTTGCAACTTGCAACATTCCCAGTTTATTTCACTTGTGAAATGGAAAAATCACAGAAATGTCATAAGATTGTATATATGAAACCAAGAATTTTACTTATTCTTGTATTAAGAATCATACAAGAGTCAATGTATCACTTGAAACCATGACTTATCTCAGGCTGTTGGAATGGAACCTAATCAAGTTTAAGTTTGTTATCACCAATTCGCGATTGCAATTTGACCAGTCGGTCTATAATCATCTTTTTCCGGGATATTAGTTGCAACTTGCAACATTCCCAGTTTATTTCACTTGTGAAATGGAAAAATCACATAAATGTCATAAGATTGTATATATGATTATACGCCAGTGTCATGACTCTTAGCGCGATACATGTTTCTGACCAAGCATCCCGGAAAGTAAAATGGGGAACATTCTTGGCAAACATCACAAATCAGTCTTTTCTGCCATTGTTAATAATGTTTACAAGTTAATTTCCAACACACGCCTAATATCACACTGCACTTATTTTTGTTTCTTCATATTCTTGACTATACTGTAATGTTGGAGATGAAGGTGAGTGAAATACCAATGAATATACATATATAAAGTTAATGTCTATGATACATGACGTCTGATACAGGTGGCGGCAGTGAACGAGGTTTTGATCTCATGATAGTTTCATCACTGTGTTTAATAAGTTCCGAGAGTCTCCATGGTTTTTGCCATTTCCATTTGAATTGCATTATCCATTGATGATGACTCCTTTTCCATCGCCACAGTTTACCAGAAGAATGCCCGACCATTGCTAGCTTCTTTAATGACAATTGGCTCATTGGAACCATCTGCACATTAAGATAAACTTAGTAAACTATTGAAACTAAACAATAAATAGCAACTAATTAAGATACGAACCTTTCGTTTCTGGTCTATGAAGGCTGCTGATTCCCTTACTGAACCATTGGCTATGCCAGCTGTGTATTTCAGCTGTTTTGGAACTGGAACGGAGTTTGGAGATAGCGGACCACTCATGTCATCAGCCACGTGCTTTAGTGAGTTGTGGGAATTATTCTGTTTCAGAGAAGTTAGAAATCACAAAGTCAGTTTATTTTGGGATAAATTTTGTTATAACTACCTACTAATGATTCACTATTTTAGTCCATGAACTTTTTGGTAAATTTTAAGTGAGCAGACAAAAAAGACCACAACACCAAAAAGTAATAATGGATTTAATTCAGAAAGTAATGAAAGTTGATTGGTTCAGTTCTAGTATTAAAAAAGGTAAAAGAATGAACAATTTTGAATAAAACGTTTAAGGGTTGAAGCGCATAATTGGTGAAAATTTAGTGGTTTGATCATTATTAGCTCTTTATTTTAATGTAATATAGACTATTTCATGCATTATTGTCATACCGGAGTAGATGAAGCCAATGCAATAGCGACAGTTTGCTGCTCCCTTATTTTAAGCTCCTTTTCAGCTTCTTTTCTTCTTAGTTCACTTTGTCTCAGGAGACCTACAAGCTCTTCCAACTGTTCTTCCATTTCTTTTATTTCAATATCCTTTTCCCATGATTGGCATCTATTTAGATAGAACCATAAAATAAGTACTTACCTGTTTTGTGTGTTTTAGCATTAGAGTAATAAAATGACCATTTTTATACCTAGCATCTGCAAGAGAGTTGAACATATATTGGAGAAGGTTTTTTGCATCAGCCATTGAACGAAGCTGATTCCAACGTCCACGTGTAGAAAAAGCACGTTCTCTTTCTTCGGCTTCAGAGAGTTGTGAAGCCATTGATACAAGTGAGTTGGACGAAATGCTTAACATGTTTTCTAAAGAAGATATTCTTGAACTCCTTGCATCAGGTGACAAAGATGACGCCCTGAAACACACGCACCCTATATTATCAATTGTACCCAAAAATAAAGATAAAAAAATAAAACGAATGGAAGTAGTATTGTTGGCACCTCGAGAAACCATTCTTGCCTCTTGGAGGGCTAACTCCTTTAGAAGCAAATTCCTCAACTTGTCTAAGAACTGCTAGCTCTTCTGCTAGTGCAGCACGTCTGAACATACAAATAATATAAACTTGTTTTCCATAATCCATATTTATATCATAAAAAGCAATAGATGATACAAATTTACTTACACTTGGCTTTGTTTCTCGTATTCATGTCGAACTTCATGAACGTTCACCATCACTTCCACTTCATGATCAAGCCAGCGCTGCAATGACTTTTCATTGCTCTGCAAAAAAAAAAAATCTTGACTTTATAAAAGTACAAAGATGTCAGATGATACCAAAATTTTATAAGTCTCGATATTAACCTGTACATTGGCTCCGTTCCCATTGCTAGTCACTGTGTTGTCACGGTTTGACTTGCGGGCCTCAAGCAATTCTTTGAGCCTCTTGGTCGCCATTGCAGCCTCTTCTGTCTTTCTTTGAAGAACCTAAAAGAAAATTTCAATATACATACCAGTCATTGAAAGTTAATGAGGTTACATAACAGTGAATACTAAATATTTATAAGTTCTGGTAAAAGAATCTAACCATTTTCTGCCGTTGATTAAGAGCTTGCAGTTTATGTCTTTCATATTCATTCCTCCGTCCTTCTTTCTTTAACTGAATAAACAAAAATAGAAGGGAAAAAAAACAACCATCATATATCTGTGGACTTCAAACAGTTAGCATATAAGAATGAACGTGACAATAATGAATACGAGTACATGCCTGTAGCAATTCTTTTTCACGAGATGCTTTCCATTGTCGAAATTGTTCAGCTTCTTGTTTTATCTTGTGTTGCAGTTGAACCTACAGTCTTGTATAAATTAGCACCAAATTTTATTCATAGTAACAGATACAACATACAGAAAATTCCTTTAGATAAATAAAAATAGAAAAAACCTTTTGTGCTTTGATAAATTGTATCTCATCTTGCAATTTCTTTGCTTCTTCGTCACTCTTTTGTTTTTGCTTCATAATCGGAACTTGACTATCCTTTTTCTTTTTGAGATCCTGAATCTGTGACTCGAG
>BQNB010016388.1:0-45328 GCA_026074375.1 Tanacetum coccineum
TTAGGGCTTGTATCTGACGTACACCATTAACCGTTTTTGCCTTTGCGGTTGCCCAGAATTGTTGTAGATTGTAGGATTGACAGTCAATGCATAACGAATCTGATTAGCATTCAGAAAATCAATAATCTCATGAAATCCATCACTCTCAGCGGGTTTTTCAAGAATACGACCATGTTGTGAGTATCAGCAAAAGTTAGGGTTGACATTGTGTTTTGGTTTTAATGATCAAAAATGAAATTGAGTTAGGGTTTATAGTTAGAGAGTGTTTTAATGATTGAAACCGAATAAAGAATCGAATGAAACCCTGAATCAAAGTATTTATAGAATTACCCTTAGCAGCATTAACTTGAACTGGCAACACTAAATTAGGCCTAGCAGCATTAACTTAAACTGACAGCACAAAGTTATGTCTAACAGTAGTAAGTAACCTAATAACCTAAGACTAACAAGATTAAGTTGTAAGTTACCAGTACTAACTTCAATTTCTTTCCAAAAAGGACTTCTATCATCAATTGATTCTTCTCACAAGCTCTTGTTTTGTTTTTAAGCTCACAATATCTCTTAATTCTTTTTGCTCACATAATCACTCATTTCTGTTTTTATTCACACATTACTCTGTCTATTTTTATGCAACAAATTTGACAGTTGTACAAAGTTTCATCAATTCTAATAATTTTAGACTGTCCTTCCCACTTCTAAGTGTGTAACCTCTTGAGAGAGGTGGATCATTGGACTGTTTAGATGTAGTCTCAAACCTAGTTTGAGCATCCACATCCCCTAATATGGTATCTTGGCACCTGGGACCACTACCTTAATCAATTCCCTAAGGACTTGATCCATTAAGTGTTGCCATGGATTGGGTCTTATTTGATGTTACCACTGTCCTGCTCTGCTTCTAAGCTAGAAGCAGTAGTGGCAGCCCTTTCCGTTCTGTCACCCAACTCCTTATGGACAACCTCATCACCAACCTATACAGGGGGACCACTAGACTGAGGTGTCTTGGTGTCCCGACCTTTTTTGACATGCCTAGATGTTTTTGATTCTTTTTAACAAACTTTTGATATAACATATCCTTCCATCCATGCTTTAATTGTATAAATAAGTAGCCTCCCCTCAAACAATGCTTCAAGGGATAAGAATCTGCTCAACAGTTGTAACTTTTGTGCCCAGCAGTAGTAACTTTTGCCTGGCAGTAGTAATTTTTTGCCTAGCAGTATTAAGAGATGTATAACAGTATTAACTATGTCTTCAATATTTATACAATAGCATGCCTCTATTCATCGCAAGCACACTAGAAAAGACTAGATAGACATGTGAGAATTCATGAGGATCCATATTTATGCATAACCCATGAATAAAAGTTAAAAACTGTTATCCAAAGTATTAACTTTCTCTCAAACATTACTTCAAAGGTGAAGCATTCAACATCAGGTATTCAATATGCTTTACCTGCAGGTGTTAGTCCATAGTGTTGTTTGTTTATTAAGAGGCCCTGAATCTGAATCTGATTCGCACATCTGAATCTGAATCTGATGCGCAAATGTCTGAATCTGAATGAAATGATATTGTTTACAGTACTAATCCTTTACAAAACTTTTACACCAACATAAAGAGATGTAGACATTTAAGGATTAAGCATTCCAATACTTGAGACCAAGTACTGAAACCTTCCTGCATCAAAACCTTTTGTAAGAAGATCTGTAACATTATGATTAGTATGAATTTTAACCATTTGAATTAACTTTTTAGCATTGCAATATCTTATAAAATGATGTCAATCTCTATATATTTTGGTTTAAGAATGTTGAACAGGATTTTCAATAATACAGATAGTACTGTTATTGTCAATATGAATCACTGTATGCATAAAGTTATACCCATAATCCAGCAATTGGTTTTGAATCCAGACTTGTCCACAACAACTAGCAACAACTACATATTTAGCTTCAGTTGTAAAGGTGGCAACCACAGTTTGTTTCTTGCACTGCCAAGATATCAACATGTTTCCTAAAAACTGACAACCTCCAGTAGTAAACTTCCTATCTTGAGTTGCCCTAGCATAGTCACTATCAGTATAAGCAACTAGCTCAAATGGAGAATCCCTAGAATACTAAAGGCCTAATGTTGGTTTGCCTTTCAGATATCTAAAAATTATCTTTATTGCTAAGAGATGTGATGTATTTGGTGTAACTTAGAATCTGGCACATGCACATACTGCAAACATAATATCTAGCCTAGATGATGTGAGGTACATCAAAGACCCAATCATAGATCTATATAGATGTACATCAACATCATCAGCATCTCCATATTTGACTAAAGGCTTTTCCAAATCAACTAGAGTAGAAGCAGACTTCACATCAATGTAGTTGAATTTCTTTAAAATCTCATCTACATATTTATCTTGGCTGATAAATATTCCATCTTCCTTCTGCTGTACTTGTAATCCTAAAAGAAAGAAAGTTCTCCCATAGAACTCATCTGAAACTTATCCTTCATAAGCTTCTCAAATCCAGTTTATAGTTCCTTGTTTGTTGAGCCAAAGATAATGTCATCAACATAGACCTGTACAAGCAAAATATCTCCTTTTTACTTCTTGATAAACAATGTCTGATCTATTTTCCCTCTTTTAAACCTATTGCCCAAGAGATAGTTAGCCAAGGTTTCATACCATGCTCTTGGTGCTTGATGCAACCCATAAAGTACCTTGACCACCTTGTAAACTTTGTCTGGATTATCAGGATCTTTAAATCCTAGTGGTTGAGTAAGATACACCTCTTCCTCAATAGTTCTATATAAGAATGCACTCTTCACATCCATTTGATATACCAGAAAACCCATAAAAGAAGCATAGGCCAAAAACAATCTTATTGCCTCAATTCTTGCCACAGGAGCAAAAACTTCTTCATAGTCTATACCTTCTTCTTGTCTATGACCCTGTGCAACCAACCTTGCTTTATTCCTAATCACAATCCCTCTTTCATCTTTCTTGTTTCTGAAGACCCATTTTGTTCCAATGGCCCTCTTTCCAATAGGCAAATCCACAAGTATCCAAACCTGTTGGAGTTTGAATTGCAGAAGTTCTTCCTGCATTGCTTCCACCCAAGATGAATCAGATAGAGCTTTAGCAATGCTTGTGGGTTCAATCTGTGATAGGAAACAAGCATATAAACAAGTATTCAGGGTATCATGTGTTTTCTGTTCATATACAGCACTGAGAAACCCTTGTTCAGAAGTAGGTTTTGTCATTCTTCTTGTCTGAACAGATGTCTTCACATCACCAATCACATTTTCAATTGGGTGATCCTTGTGAATTCTTGTATTGGGAGAGGTTGGAACTGTATAGGAATTTGTGATGTTGCCCAAATCAACTTTTGGTTCATCTTCATCATTGGAGAACTCAACATGAGTGGCTTCAAGTGTAGAACTGGCAGTAGTAACATGTTGTCCAACAGCATTAACTTCTTTAGGACTGCTAACATCATCAGACTTATCTTGTTCATCATTCTCATTATCTGGACCATCTCCATCCTGCTTTTTACATAATCAGCGCAGATTTTGGTTTACCATTATCAGTATCCTGGGTAGGTGATTCAAAATCTGAAGCTCTTTCCAAATTGGGCATCACAATGCAATCTTGATGGTTTTTCTGATGTACCTACATTAATTCTTCTTGTGTTCTCTGCAGATTCATTATGATTGTACCCTATAGCAAGTCTCGGTACATAATTCATTAGATTGGGTTAGACGAAATCAATGTCAAACAGCCACTTTGGACCATGGCTTTCTATCATAGGCTATTCTCTAAAAACCCAATATGCAAGTTTCTTTACCTCCGGTTCTAGTTTTGTATACCCTAAAAGCTTACTACTCAAAGAATATCCAATTAAAGAAACCTTCATCACTTTGCCATCAAACTTGCCTAACTGTCTAAAAGTATTAAGAATAGTCATCATGACATCCAAAATGGTTTATTATAAAGCTTAGAGGCAGGTTTATAACCTCTAAAAAAAGTTCATAAGGTGTCTTGTTATGAGGCTTGACTACTAAGACCCACTATTATGTACATAGCAAGCAGTATAAACTGCTTCAGCCCAAAATATGGTAGGTAACTTAGAGTCAGCTAACATTGTTCTAGCAGCCTCAATTAGTGTCATATTCCTCCTCTTAGCTACACCATTTTGCTGAGGAGTCTTGGCTACACTATATTCTCTCTTAATACCTTTTTCTCTGCAAAAATCATCCATAAACTATTGTTACTTTTAAACTCTGTTTCCATTATCCATTCTGATTATTTTCACTTTCTTATCCCGGGGCTTTTATATTACTTATGATAAAGTTCTTATGGATCTCACCTGGTTTCATCCTTTGTTACTAAAAAGGGGGGGGGGGGGGGGGGGGGGGGGGGGGATAGTGGGGGGGGGGGGGGGGGGGGGGGGGGGGGGGGGGGGGGGGGGGGGGGAAAAGAAAACCCAATGTAAACCTGCTATAATCATCAGTGATCAATATGCAAATACTTCTAATGCATTAATATACTCACAAAAGTTGGACTAAACAGATCCATATGAAGCATAAACAAAGGCTTAGTAATTAGATTCAGAACTTTGGACTTACAAGAATCTCTGTGTTGCTTCCCTTTAAGACAAGCAACATAGGTTTGTTCATTTTCAAAACGTTTTGTAGGCAATCCTCTTACAAGATTATCCTTAACAAGCTTATTTATGTTCTTAAAATTAATGTGACCAAGCCTCCTATGCCAGAGCATTGATTCATCTGATGTAGCCTTTGCAACAAGACAAGTTAAAGTCTCTTTAGGAACAATGTTCTTCATATCAAAACTATACATGTTGTCCTTTCTAGGAATTTTAAGAAGTATCTGACTTTCATCGGGCAACTTAAGATTTGGAGATAAGACAAGACATTCAATGTCAGTAAAAAGGACATAGTTCTTTTTGTCACACATCTGTGAGACACTAAAAAGATTGAATTTTAACTCATTGACAAAGTATACATCTTCAAAATCAAGACTATCAGTTTTGACTGTTCCTTTACCAGAAATTGTACCACCATGAGCTCCTCCTCCAAATGTAACATAACCTCCATCAAATTCCTTGAAATCTGAGAGATAAGCTATGTTCCCAGTCATGTGCCTTGAGCATCCAATGTCAACAAATCCTGTATCATCTTGTTGTGGCTTGCCCTGCACATAAAAATAAGGAAACTAGATTCCTTTAGGGACCCAAGCCATCACTGACTTAGATATGCCTCGTGCATCAATGTAATTATGTTTCTTCAAGGTGATTGATGCACCATTAGGTTTGGTAGGTCTCCAAACCCAACATGCTGAGGCCTTTACAACATTTTCCTGATTAACCTAACAGCATTAACAACTGCAGTATTTGGCCTGGCAGTTTTAACTATTTTTGGCCTAGCAGTATTAACTGCTTGTGGCCTAGCAGTATTAACTGCTTGTGCCTTGGCATTATTAACTTTATGTGTAAACCTTTTGTTAGATAATGATGTTTTAGATTGAAAGGGTCTTCTTACAGTTGATTGTGCTATTTTTAGAAAACATAACATTGGTTTAGCACTAAAAACTGTAGATTTGAGATGAGCAGTATTAACTGTCCTGGCAGTATAAAAAGTTTTTAGACCAGTTTTCATTAAAACTGCTCTTAGAACCATGTTCCTTTGAGCATTAGGGTGATTCCTTTTGGTAGTATAGTTGTAGTTCACCCTGTTATAATTACTCCCATCATGTACATGATTAAAGCTACCACAAATAAAGCAAGCTTTGTTATACATCACAAAAATCACTTCCTAGTTGATTGGACTTCTGCCATTCCAATTTCTTTAATTCCCCTAGGAGTTTATGATCTATACATCTCTGCATACCTAACTGACTTTTTAACTAGTTTTTCATGATTTTAGGTTGAAGACTTTACCTTTATCAACTGAGAAACAGTTTACTTTATCAACATTAAGTGAAGACTCAACAAAGCTAATTGTATCTTTTGATACTTGTTCTTTACAAAGAGTTTCATGAATTTTCCTTAGAAGATCATCTAATTTCTTATCACAAAAAACATTCTGAACTCTGTCTTACTGTCCTTCATAACCATTCCTTTGATTCAGGCTCATTTGAATTTCACAGACAGATAAGGACGGATCAAGTTTTTAGTATATTATAGATTAAAGGATAAGGTGAGGATACAACATTTACCCCAAACCCTTTTTACTTTTGTCTGTTATCTTGACTCTCTAACAACTTGTCTAGGTCTTTTAAGGCTTTATCAAATTTCTCAATTTTAAATTCAATGCCCTCTTTTTCTTGCTTAACTTTTTCAAACTCACTTTTAAGCATATTTATTTCATAGTCTTTGCAAGCTACTTCCCTTTTAAGTAACTGTACATATTTTACTAAAAAAGAACTCATTCTTTTATATGTGATAGTTGTTTTCTACTGTGGTTAAAACCCTCTTTTTATAGTAGCTGCTGTAAATTAAGTTTGATTAAGCTTACATCAAGTCATCAATTTGTTTTAGAGTTTCATAGTTTTTCAGACAAGTTTTAGAGCAAGTTTTATCATTGTATACCTCAGAGTCTGAAAACGCCATTAGAGCCATGTTTGTCTGAACTTGTTCTTCTGCCATGTCACTCTAATCAAAACCTACACCATCTATAGCCAACATTGCCTTTGAATATGTGTCTTCATCTATAGCAGTAGTATTACTATTTGCAGATTCAAATTCCATGTCTTCTAGATCAAAGTTTCTCAACGCAAAGCTCTGATACCACTTGTTGATCCAAATCCTTGATCGATTCCTTAGGTTGTCTAAGGTTAAATTACCTTGGATAAATCCAAAATAACTTGTTATAGAAATTTGTATGTATACTAACAGTATTGTGTGATTACACTTAAATAACCTCGAAGTATTATGAATAATAACAGTAATCGTAAATAACAAAGATATAACCAAACGCTCAATATTATTAGATCAATATTACAAGTACTCTTCACTAGTACTTGGGTTTACAACTTGAAGCTTTTTAAACGACTTGACAACTATGTATGAAAACTAATATCTCAACTAATGCCCTTAGGACCTCCTGTTATAGACTAAGTGTCCTTTTAGTCGGTTACAATACTTCGTAAGATATCATAACTCTTTTTAAACATAAAACGTATTCTCTTAAAAAAATACATTATGCCATACTCTTGTACAAAAATATCATCAATATTATCTTCACAAAGTATTCATGTTCTCCAAATAATCTTTATCTCTTTAACCGTCTTTATCCTCTTAACAGTAGTTAAGTCTTCTAGTAGTTGTAATTCAGCAGCATAAACTTTTTCACTAGCAGATATAATAAACATATGCAGTCAGTAACATTTGTACTACATACTTATATATAACTTAACCAGTAGTAAACATGTATAGCAGTCTTAACATTACTACTAGCAGCACTAACTACTTAGCTTTATATTTCATGTCTTCAAACTTTGAGAGTCTTAACTTCAAACTTAACAACAGTAACTTTATACTAACAGTACTAAATTATAGAACAGTATTATCTAGCAGTGGTAACATTATATACAAGTATAACTACTTAGCATAATTTCCATTATGTACCTGAGCAGTAGTAACTCTAAGAATCCTTGAAGTCTTTTAAGTCCCAACAGATTTGGCTCTACAAAGAACCTCCTCGTTCTATTCTCACTTGGGATGATCTTGTGTCCAAGTTTATTAACCATTTCTTTCCCCCCTCAAAAATAACAAATCTCTGGAATGAAATTTCAAATTTTCAACAACGTTTTGATGAATCATTTTATGAGGCATGGGACCGATTCAAGGATCTCTTTCGAGCATGCCCACATCACGGATTTACCGAATTGCATTAACTCGATACCTTGTACAATGGTTTAAACCCATCTGATCAAGAGATTCTTGATTCTGCCGCTGTGGCAAATACTTTTGGAAGAAGTGAACAAGATGGTGATAAGTATTGAAAACAAATCAAAAGTTCGTAATTCAAGAAACAAACTGATTGTTTCTCAAGTGAAAGCAAGTAATGTTGACTTTTCAGAGATAGCTAGTGCCGTAGCCAGTGTCGTGACTAGTGTCATGACCGCGATGTTTAAACAACATCAAGTAACCCCAGCTCCAGCTTTCGTAAAAGCTGTTGAGGAATCTTGTGTTACTTGTGGCGGTGCTCATTCTTACCGACAGTGTCATGCCACCGATGGCAACACTTTTTCAGGCTATCAAGACAATATTCAAGGATATGTTTCAGCATACGCAGTAAACTATAATCAAGGAAATACTGATTAGCCGTCCTTCAAAAATGTATCGCTAACCAATTCGAACCACCAAGTTTTGCTCAATTGTATGTGCAAATAATCAAACCCGGTACAATCAAGGTTAATCAAACAGAGGAATTAATCAAGGAAACCTAAATTATCAAGCTCGGCTTATCATGCTACCGATTCATCAACACTTGTTTGTGACGGACTAGTGATTTCTCAAACTACATACAGTAGCGAATGAGGCTAGTACTGAAAAACATGCAAACCCAAATGACCCTCAATAACAAATTTAACATCGGAGATTAAGAACATGTTTGGTCAATTCATAAAAATGAATACCGCTTCTTACTTCGGGTTCGGGTTCACTTACCTAGGAGCACCTGTTGCTAACCGAGTACGGTGATTTGAAAGCAATCACTACCCGAAGTGGCATTTCTTATGATGGACCCCCAATTCCACCCCCGTCTTCTTCTCTTCCTAAGGTGGTAGAACGGGAACCCGAGGTAACAAAGGATACGATGCAACCGAGTACCAAAAACATCCAACCTCCGGTAGTCCAAATCCAAGATCCAATTGATGAGCCCGTTGTTGCTCCTAAGCCTAAACCGTCTATACCTTATCCTTCGAGAGCCAACAAACAAAAGCTCCATGAAAAAGATGATAATCTTGCTTTAAAATTTGTTGAAATCTTTAGGGAATTACATTTTGAGCTCAGTTTCGCGGATGCTCTTCTTTATATGCCGATATTTGCTTCAATGTTTAAAAGTCTCCTTAATAACAAAGAAAAATTATTTGACTTAACCAAAACACCGGTGAATAAGAATTGTTCGGCGGTTATCCTAAAAAAGTTGCCCGAAAAACTTGGAGACCCCGACAAGTTTCTTATTCCATGTGATTTTCCAGAGTTAGTTGAATGCTTAGCCTTGGCCGATCTTGGTGCAAGCATCAACTTGATGCCTCTTTCCATATGGAAGAAGCTCTCACTCCCCGAACTTACTCCTACTCAAATGATTCTTGAACTTGCAGACCGATCGACTACTAGTCCATCTGGTATTGCCGAAGATGTCTTTGTAAAAGTAGGAAAGTTCCATTTTCCGGCCGACTTCGTAGTCGTTGATTATGTTGTCGATCCTCGGGTTCCCTTAATTCTTGGGAGACCCTTTTTGAGGACGGCACGTGCTTTGATTGATGTTTATGGTGAAGAATTAACTCTCCGAGTTGATGATGAAGCCATAACCTTTAAAGTTGGTCAAACTTCGAGATACTCTTACAATGTGTTGTGTCGATTAATCGTATTGATCGTCATCGACGTAGCTTGTGAGGAGTATGCTTAAGAAGTGCTCGGATTCTCGGATAGTTCTACGAGTGGCAATCCCACTCCATCTTTAGATCCTATCCTTTCTACTTCTTCCCCCTCTCTCACTCCTTTTGAGGAAGGTGACTTCATTTTGGAAGAAATCGAAGCTTGTCTTACAAATGATTCAATTCCACCAGGAATTGATGATGACAACTTTAATCCGGAGGGAGACCTTCTTTTACTCGAGAAGTTATTAAACGATGATCCATCATCTATTCCTCCTGTCGGAACTTTCAGTGTGAGGAAATTAAAATCGTTAATCTTCTATTGATGATCCTATGGAGTTGGCTCAATGATCTACCTTTCATCTTGAGTATGCATTATGGAGGGTACGATAAACTACCCGTCATAATTGCTTAAGACTTAAAGAGTGATAAGGTCCGCCTTTAAAGGTTTTAAAGTCACACAAGCGTTGCCACCGCTTGGAAAATCTCTGATTATAAAGCATCGACCCTCAATTTTGTACTAACAAAATATATGGAGGATGAATCTAAACGTCAATTCTTCAAAGACGGGTTAAATCCCAAAAATTCAGAGGTTATCAAAAAGGAAGTTATCAAAAGTCCTTGATGCTGGATTGATTGTATCCTATCTGGATAGCCCATAGGTTAGCCCCCTTTTCATTGTTAACCTAAGAAGGGCGGTTAGATAGAAACGATATTAGAAATGATGATAATGAGTTGATACCTACTCGATTAGTTACGGGATGACATGTATGCATTGACTACTGAAAGTTAAATGATGCCACTCGTAAGGATCATTTCCTGTTACCGTTTATGGACCAAATGCTTGAGAGACTCGTTGGAAACAAATAGTATTGTTTTCTAGATGGTTTCTCGGGATACTTTCAAATTCCTATTGACCGGCAAGACCAAAAAAAGACCACCTTTACTTGCCCTTATGGAACATTTTCCTACCGACGTATGCCTTTCGGCTTATGTAATGCTTCGAGCACGTTCTAAAGGTGCATGATGGCCATTTTCCACGACATGATCGAGGAAACAATGGAGGTATTCATTGACGATTTATCGGTCTTCGGGGATTCTTTCTCCTCATGCCTCTCCTATTTAGACAAAATGCTCAAACGGTGCGAAGACACTAATTTAGTTCTAAATTGGGAGAAATGCCATTTTTTGGTTAAAAGGAATTGCATTGTTCTAGGGGCACATAAGATTCAATGTCCGGGATTGAGGTCGACAAAGATAAGTTTGATGTTATAGTAAACTATCTCATTCCGAACTTCCGTTAAAGGCATTCGAAGTTTTTTAGGTCACGTCGGGTTTTATTGTCGATTTATTCAAGACTTTTCTAAAATAGCCCGACCGATGACCCATCTTCTTGAAAAAGATACCCCTTTCATCTTCTCGAAAGAATGTATTGAATCATTTAATATACTTAAGAAGAAGTTAACCGAAGCTTCAATTTTAGTTACCCCCGATTGGGACCTACCATTCGAAATTATGTGTGATGCTAGCGTATTACGCGGTAGGTTGCAGTCTTGGGGCTCGTAAGACCAAACATTTTAGCCTATACACTATGCTATAGTAAGACAATGACAGCATGCTCAAAAGACTATTAGACTACGAACGGAGAAAGGAATTATTAGCCGTGGTGTATGCTTTCGAGAAATTTCGGCCTTACTTAGTCTTGTCAAAGACCATAGTGTATACGGACCACTCGGCTCCCAAATATCTTCTTACCAAGCAAGATGCTAAGCCGAGATTGCTCTGATAGATTCTCCTACTCCAAGAATTTGATGTCATTATTTGTGATAAAAAAAGGAGCGGAGAATCTCGCGGCCGACCCCTTGTCAAGACTAGAAAATCCCCATCAAAGTGATCTTGAGAAAAAGGAAATTATGGAAACATTTCCTCTCGAGACACTTGGTATGGTTGCCTTTCGTGGTGATGATAGTACCCCATGGTTTGCAGATTTTTCAAATTACCATGTGGGGAATTTTGTGATTAAAGGGATGTCGTCCCAATAAAAGAACAAGTTTTTCAAGGATGTTAAGCACTACTTTTGGGACGACCCTTATTTGTTCAAGATTTGTGCGGATCAAATGATCCGGTGATGTGTTTACGGATAAGAAGCTGTTGATATCCTCACAGCTTGCCATAATGGGCCCACCAGGGGACATTATAGTTCCAACTACACCGCCAAGAAAGTTTTTGACTCAAGATTCTATTGGGCCTATATTTACCGAGATGCCCATGACTTGGTCACACAGTGTGACGCTTGTCAACGTCAAGGCAAAATCTCGCAAAAAGATGAAATGCCCTAAAATGCAATTCAAGTATGCGAGATCTTTGACGTGTGGGGCATCGAACTTCAAGGGGCCAGTTTCCCGTCTCTTTGCGAACTGGGAACCAAGTATATACTAGTGGCCCGTCGATTATTGTCGAATGGGGTTGAAGCAAAAGCGCCCCCCCACCAATGATCGCCGGTTGTTTGTAAATTTTTAAAGTCTCTCTTCGCCCGATTTGGGACCCCTCGTGCTATCATTAGTGATCGTGGTACCCACTTTTGCAACGACCAATTCTCGAAGGTCATGCTTAAATACGGAGTTACTCATCGTCTCTCCACCGCATATCACCCACAAACAAGTGGGCAAGTTGAGGTATCCAATCGTGGCTTGAAACGTATCTTGGAAAGGACCTGTAGGCTGAAAAATCGTGATTCATGGTCCGATAGTTAGATGACGCCTTTGTGGCCTTCGACCTACGCATTCAGACAACCATCGGGTGTGTACTCCTTATAAGCTAGTGTTCGGAAAGGCCTTGTCATCTACTATCGTGCTTTGATACATAAGGCTTATTGGGCCTTGAAACATTGCAATTTTGACCTCAAGACCGCGGGTGATCAGCGAAAAGTTTAAATGAATGAATTAAATGAACTTCGTGATCAAGCTTACGAGAACAATTTAATCTACAAAGAGAAAACAAAGAAGATTCGTGACTCCAAGATTAAGAACCGCGTTTTCAATGTTGGTGATCGAGTTTTTTCTCTTCAATTTCATAAAGAGCTTTGGGAAAGCTACAAAACCCGTTAGACCAGACCGTTCACCGTTGCTCAAGTTTTCCCTTATGGTACCGTCGAGTTATCTCAAACCGACGGGCTAAAACTTCAAGGTGAATGGTCATAGACTCAAACATTACTTTGGATCGGGGACATTCCACCCGCTGGTTGTCTCGGATCTCCAAACTTTCCCCATGGACAAATGAATTCGGGGACGAGTCAAGCTTAGTGACTCTTTAATAAACAAGCGCTTCGTGGGTGGCAACCCATGCTTATCCTAATATAATTCTAATAATAGTAATGAATAAGTGTGTTGTAAGGAGGCTCGCCTCTTCCTTTCTCGTATTTTGTGGTTTGTGTTGTATGTCCAATATTGCCCTAGATTATGAAGCCTCTCGTGCTCGTGGTTTTGTCCTTCGTTCACTCGAGCTTCAATCTTTAGCATGATTATGGGAATCCAATATCCAATCTTATCAACTAACGTTAATCTTTGAGTCTACTTGATATACGGCTTTAGATTTACTTAGAGACCCTTCTTAAAACATTAAGGACAATATTTAGTTCTAGTATAGAGGGATCTATCAATTTCATTGTGCCTGCAGTCGTTGTCTTCACGTAACCCCGTTTTTGCCACCAAAATACCAAAAAAATGAAAAAAATTTTAAAAATTATAAAAATAAGATAAGTGTTTTGTCACAATGTTTGACTTTCCTGCGTGTAGAATAAGAATAAATTTTGAACTCGATCGAGCATGTTGTGATCTTAGCTTTGTCCTTAAACCGTTATAAACTTGACTAAGCAATGCGAATTCTTTTTATTAAAGAATTTTAAATTTGCGTAAAATGGGAAATGATAGAGTTTTATATAAGTTTTGATGCTAAGCAAGGATTAGTTGGAAATCTTAAGAGCTCATAAGTGTAGTTTGTGGCTTTTTCTCCCATAAGCTCCTAACCTGACTAATAATATGTGCTCTTTTCGAAAATTAAACTTAAATCAACGATTTCTTTTATGAAATTGATAACAATAATTTATTTAGTCTTAGTTCAAATTTATACTTAATTTATAAAAAGAATCATTTTCTTATCTATCGTTAGTAATATAAGGTGTAAATAATTGATGGTAGGCTCGTGGAATTAATTAATAATAAAACTGTGGGCTAATAAAAGTTTATTGCATCTTGCCGGCTCACAACCGATGTTGTAGTCTTCTAAATAAGGAAACTTGTAATAATCCGAGACTGATTAAAAGTTTGCGCATCTTCGCCGGCTCACAACGATGTTGCAGCTTCAAAAGGTCGAGGATTCCTTCGTTTAAAGGATGGGATAATTATCATTAAGTGATATATGTGATATAATTAAATTATAGGGGGAAAATTCGTTTTTTAATAAATATGCTTTTGAACTCTATACTATGTCATATTAAGTTGTGGTCTTTTCTAAGATAAATTGTTTTACGGAGTCCTAAGAGTTTTTGAAACGAAGTGTCAGTGTAGTTCCGATTACTTTCTCTGGTGGGCTGGTGTCAAAAGTAGGGTTCACCTAAGCCGGTCTCGGCTGGGATGTGCCGAGAAGAAAGTCATTACATGGAATGATCTCGCCTTCAAAATCATAATTCTTGGGTGAAACGTGAAGCATAGAAATATTGCAATTATCTTAAAAAGGTTGATCCATGGTTGAAATTCGAAATTAGCACATTCACCTAAGATATAATAATTGTCAGAGTGAAAAGTTCACAAGTTACAAATATGAGTAGTGTTAGCATCTTAACGTATATTTAACGGTGATTTCGTTTTTAAGCTTGGTTTGGGACTAGTAAAAAATCGGTGACGATGAATTTATCCTTTTTGGGCATTTTAGGATTGAAGTGCTTCTTGTTCTATGACCCTAAAAGTTATGAAAATAACGAAAGTTCAAACATTCTAGTTAGAAAAAGAAAAAGGAAAAATATAAAAAAATATGTGCGGTAATTAGTGTAGATTTATAAAAATGGTCAAAACGGGGCTTTTCAAAGCTATTGATTCTTTAATTCCCCTTAAAGAACACTTAGCTACTTTTGAGGTAATTAGTCGAGGGGGAAAGAGATTCTTGGTTTTTTAGAGTGTTTACTTATAGCATTGCGTGAGAACACGGTGATATGTGAGAAATCACATATCCGTTTTATACCAAAAATGACCCTTAAAAGATGAAAAATGAACATATTATGCTTGTATATTGTGTATTTGGTCTTTTGTGATGTGTAGGTACGGATATTACAAAAAATCACAAGAAAAGAGCCAAAAACCGGGCAAAAACGAACACGAGACGGAAAGAGTACACAAGAGCTGGGAGTTTGTAAGCAAAGGTCAACAAAAAGTCAACAAAAGTCAACATTGGTCAACCCATGAGAAGACAAAACCTTGAAATTACCAAATAAGCCTTAATGTTAAATCATTTTCACCAAAAGTCCCTAAACCAATAACACCGTTAGTCCTTTATTACCTATGGACTAACGGTCGTTAAGTCTAATATTTAACCAAATTCAAAACCATTTACCCAAGCCCAAATCCAAAACCGTGGCCCAAGTTACCTTTTTTGACCCAAGTCAACCCTTTTATAAAACCGGGTCAAACGAAAAGAGTAAAGAAAAGAAAAGGGCGCGAAGATGTTTTTACTATTCATCTTCGTCCCAATTTAACCCTGTGTCAAAATTAAACGGGTAAAACCCACTCTTTTACTCATCTTACGTAGTTTAAAAGATTCTTAGTGCCAAGCTCCAGCTCAGCAAAGAGAAACGTCATCAAAAGGCAATGATTGGCTAGCTTTGACAACAAGGAATGACACGCGTTTACCAAACAAACACACTAATTTGGGAAATTTACACTAAAAATAGTTCAAAAGAAGCACAAGGCTCCAAGAAAGTGGGATTGCCAAGTTGGCAATCCGTGTGCCCCTTTTTCATCCAACGGCTTAAAATCGTGATGCAATGATTGGTTAGAGATGGATGGCCAAGATTAAAAGCTAAGGGAGCGTCTAAAGGACCTAGAAGCATATCCTCTTGCCTATAAACGGAGTCCTCCTCTCACTCACAGAGGCATCTAGACTTAGGGTAGTTTTAGCTTATAGAATGTAATTTTAGCTTATTAAGTCGTTTTAGCTTATTGCTTTTTAAATAATGTAATTTTCCTTTTCAACAGTTTGCAATCAGTTTCTATAATCAATAAAAGTTAAGTTTCTATTCTGTTAAATCAAAATTCATGTTTTACCTTATTGTACTCATGGTTTGAATAAGCCCATTTTTACTCTTAAAAGCTAAATAAGCTCTCTAATTCACTAATAAGCTAGTTATATACTCAGTTAAGCTCTCAAAGCTTAACTGAGCTTATTGATACTTAAAATTCACCCCAAATGTACCTCAGCTTATTTTTGGAAGGGAAGCCAGTTGTGGAAGGGCTTCCAGGACCTTACTAGCTTATCTCTGATAATCTAGAGCTTTGTTGATTAGCTCTAAGAGCATTATAATAGCCTTGTTTGTGCAAAGGCTTTTGTAAGTCTTCATTTTACCTTTTATAGCTTAATATTGCATTTTAGCTTAATATTGCTTATTTCCTGCTTATTGTAGTTTAGAATAGCTTATTTCTGCTTATTTTAGTTGTATAATGGTTATTGTGTTCAATTATTAATATAGATCTTAGTTTACATGTATTCATCATAAAAAGGTGAAAAAACCAAAAATATTAGCATTAGCTTATAGCTTATAGATTCTGCTTATTTGATTGATGAAATTTGTTCATTAGGTCTAATATAAGCTTGTCACTATCTAGTAGTTAGAGTTTGAGCCTTATTTCTTAATATTATAAGCTAAAAAATGAGTTTAAATTTTCTAAAGATGTGTTTGGCTCAAGGCTGTATTAACATAAGTTAATACTATCAGGATCCTTTTTGTTCTTTAGATTGATTTAAAACATCATTTTAAAGTTTATAAGTTAGGATTTAAGGTTCTAGTTTAGCCAATTCAAGTTTTAAAAGGAATTTTAGTTGAATACTTGAATCTAAGATCAATACCTCAGGTTCATAAGCAATTGGTGCTTAAATCTTTGCTAGCTGCTTTTAGTGTTCAAATTGTTCTTGTTTTGGTCATGAAGGGAAGTAGGAACTAAGCCTTAAGTCTGTAACAAATGGTTTTGAGTTTTGGCTTTAAAATTTTGTCAACTACATCAGCAGACATTTCTGTCTTAAGGCATTTTCTAGCTTAAAATTAAGATAGTTAGAATTAGTTTTAGCTTTTGAAACTTAGTGCACAAGAAGTTCATAGGTAAATCTAGATAGATTAGGGCTTATTTCAAGTTATAGAGTCTGTTTGCTTATCTGTTTTAGGTCTGCAAATTAACACTTTGTCTTTTGATAAAAAGTTAAAAAAATATAGTGTAATCTGCTGCAACAACTTTTTCAAATAGACTTTTCATTGCTTAATTGAATTTCAAAATACTTTTCAAGAGTAGATTTTGATAGTTCATAGGATAAGCTTTCTAGTGGTATAAGTCACTAGTCCATAAGGTTCTATTAGCTTGCTTAAAAATAAGCTCAAAGTTGCCCTTTTGTCTGTTTTGAAACTGTTTTGAGTAAAAAGTTTTTAAGTGCTTATTTATGCTTATGGATCATTGTTTTGATGAAATGTTATTCAGGTGTGCTTATTAGGTTAGTTATAGGGTAGTAGCAGCTTATTTTGCTCAGGCTTGAGCTTATTTTAGCTTACTTGTTTTCTTAAGTTTTGATAAAAAGCTAAAAGGTGTTAAGTCTAATATGTCTGTGGAATAAGAGGTTTTCTAGCTTATCTGTGGTTTTGAAAAAAAGATTTCTTCACAAAAGTTGCTTATTTTTAGTTGTTTAATAAGTTTGTTTAGAAAAGTTTTCAAGATATAAAAATTTTGCAAAAAGATAAGCCACAAGTTCGAACCTGTGACCTATCCTTCCACACCCAACGTCTCAACAAACACACACACAAACCATCTCGCCCTTGGGACTTTTACGTCCTAAGGTGCATTTATTAATCTTTTAACCCTTTTTCAACTTTCTTTTTAAATAAGCACTTCGAGTGCTGTTTCGAATTTTCACAGCTTATTCGTTTAAGCTATTTCTAAACTTTTAATTTTCCTGCACTCTTTATTACCTTAGCAATTTTTAGTAATTTTCTTAGATTTTTAATTCAACCTTTAGTATTTTTCGTGCATTTATTTTGTTTAAAAACTTTAAAAATCATAAAAAATAGAATAAAAACCAAAAAAATAAATTTCTTTTTCTAAAAATTATTTTTAGTCTTTTAGCATCTAGGAAAATTAGTTTGGACCTATTTTGTTCATTTTTGCTCAATTTAGATTTTAGTGTACGTTTTATTAATCCCGTTAACGTTTTTGAGCATTTTCTTGTAATTGATTTTTATGAGCCTTTATTTGCCCACTAGTAGGATTTAGTTTTCGAAATCAAAGATCTTAGAACCATTCAAATCATTGTCCAAACAAAAACGGAGTTTCAATTCATAATTCTTGGGGTATAAACGACCCGGTGAACACTTACCGGTTAACGTACTATATTTTGTGTAGATTTTCCTTTTAATCTTTGTCCTCAAGGATTATTAGTGAATTTCTTATACTTTGTATATTATACGTACATATAATTTGAGACTATCAGAATTTCACTCCACTTTGTTGTTGACGTTTTAAACATGTTTTATCCCAGGTAACCAAGGCTGAAGGCAACGATGCTGTAGAGGTGTCGTGCGTGTGGTGATGGATTTTATGGAAAACAATATCTCATGTAGATTTTATGGACTTCTTATGTGTTCCAATCTTTCAAAAACAATATCTCATGTGGTGTTTAAAACAATATCTTTTATTTGCTCTTCACCTTCACAAAACTCAACTCAAAACCTAAATGAAATTCATCACCTATCAAATCTGCTTGACATAAATCTCCAACAAGCAATTGAAGCCACAAATCCCTTTCACCTCCACCTCAGCCCAAAATATTCCCTTCAACCCTCTTTACATCAAGTAAACTTTCATTCAGAATTTTGTCATTGTTGCTTGGATACCCGAAATCTATTCGATACATTGAAAGATGACCTTAATCGTATCAAATCTCTCATCATTGTCCTTCCACTCATTTTCTTCCTCAATTAAACAACCCTCCTCACCATAAGGAGAGCAAATCTCAAAAGCTTAATTTCATCTAATGGTATATCTTTTGATTATGGCATCTTCTACTCTTCAAGGATTCACTAATGCAGATCTATACTATTATGTCTTTATGATTATCTACTTTCTATTGTAATGATTCATACAAATATTGTATGAATTTGTCTTAGCACATATTAGATCTAGTTTTATTTTATGGTGTATGAATGCATTTGCCATTGTATGAGTTTCTTGATGGTTGAATGAAACTCTATTTTAGGTGACTTAAATATAATGTGTTGCTTTAAAAGATATTTGTCTTGCACTTGTATATCTAACTTTGTTTTGTAGCACACAATTTTTGTAAGATCGATCCCTTGGTGCCCTGAACAAGGGGGAGCATACATCAAGGAGGAGTCTTGATATCGTCGATTTCTTTCCCTCTATAACTACTCGACGATCATCCTTTTTGAATTCGACAAAAAAGGGAGAAATGGAACAAAACTCTTTATTATTTTGTACTCTAATTTTATACAAAAATGATTTATATTTTTGTCATCATCAAAAAGGGGAGATGTTAATACAAAATAAATGTCTAAAAACGTTATTTATATTTATCGACCTCTCAACTTTGAATACTAACAAAATATAAAAATGTTTACCGATAAAATTAAACCGTTTTTCACATACTAATCCATCCAATGCCTACATTCATGCACCACCTTCACCACTAGCACAACAAATTCATCCTCCTTCTCATGCTCAATTTGAATTTCACTCAAGCTTTTGTCATTGTTGCAAGTTTTCTAGACACCAATTCCACTCCTTGAGAAATGAAATCAACTTCATTCACTTTCTTCTTACCCGTCCTATACTTTAAACTCGTGCCCCTCCAAAACAGAAGCTTCTATACCAGATACAACCTTCCCCACAAAAAGACAAAAAAGGAGCGGAGTCTACCTGGCGGCCCCCTTATATATCTGGGACCGCCGGGACCGCCGCCAGTTACCGTTGGATTTTCCTGCCTATAAATACTGCTACATCCCTTGCTGAAACCAAGTCTCTCTCCGAGACAGTGCCCAGATCGTTACGCCTTTCGTGCGGGTCGGAACTTACCCGACAAGGAATTTCGCTACCTTAGAACCGTTATAGTTATGGCCGCCGTTCACCGGGGCTTCGGTCGCCGGCTCCCCTATCATCAGGTCAACAACTTCCTTGACCTTCCGGCACTGGGCAAGCGTCAGCCCCCATACATGGTCTTACGACTTTGCGGAGACCTGTGTTTTTGGTACATCAGTTAATCAGTCGTATCCTGTGGCTTTGGAAATAATACTCTATATTGGATTTTTTATCGCTTTTGCTGTCAAATTATCGATTCTACCCCTACATACATGGTTACCGGATACCCACGAAGAGGCACATTACAGTACTTGTATGCTTCTAGCCGGAATTTTATTAAAAATGGGAGCGTATGGATTGATTCGGATTAATATGGAATTATTACCACACACTCATTCTATATTTTCTCCTTGGTTGATGATAGTAGGTACAATACAAATAATTTATGCAGCTTCAACATCTCCCGACCAACGTAATTTAAAAAAAAGAATAGCCTATTCCTCGGTATCTCATATGGGTTTTATACTTATAGGAATTGCTTCTATAACCGATACGGGACTCAATGGAGCTATTTTACAAATAATCTCTCATGGATTTATTAAAAATGAGACCTCTTTGCACGAATTTTCTCACACTTCTTTCTCTCTCTAAAAACCTTTTTTCTCTCACTAAATATCTTGATCACTGACATCTCTTGATCTCGTTTCAAGTGATCTAATCTCTTCTTTTCATCTCTTCCCTCTCATTCAAGTGCAAGAGAAGAACACTCGTATTCGTCAAGAAACGAAGTGTTGATTAGTGATCTCTCCTCTTTTCTTCTAAGTACCAAATCTCTATTGTAATTATCTTGTGTATTTGTGTGATTCAGATTGTGTGTAAATCCGATAGTGTAGATCTAGTGATTGTGTATTGATTGTGAAGTGGTAGATTGGTTCTAGCTAAGATTAGGACTCGACATTTAGCTTAGTGTCGGAAAATAACGTAAGCGACGTGTAAACGGTTTTCTCCGCCTGAAGGGAGCTTGTTGACATAGTGAAATCTCGAGTAGGATACTCGGGGAGTGGAGTAGGGCGAAGAAGAGCTTTGTAGCCGAACCACTATAAATCTTGGTGTCTTGGTTTGATTGTTCCTTTCCTTATCTTTTCATATTATTGTCATTGTTATTTAGCTTTAGTTTAGATTGTTATATTGTTTGTTCATATTTTGAATTGGTTAAACAAACAACTCGAATCTACATATTTTGTAAGCAAAGTTTTTTTAAAACGAAAACGAACGTGTAAACTATTCACCCCCCCCTTCTAGTTTCCAAGGCTTCGGAATTCGCATTTTCGGTTAGTGGGAGGGTTATATCACCGAGAAGAACAAAACTCACTCCGATGGCGGTGGAAGTTTGCATTTGTTTAAAAGACCACCTCGATAGCGTGGAAAAGATTCAAGATATATCACCACTCGAAGGCGACTTGGAATGGGTTGAAGATGAAATACACACGAAAGAAATAGCGTTTGGTATGTCCCACCTTTTGACGAAGACGAAATACGCTTCAATCAAGACGATTAATTCAAGACGAAGACCGAGACGAAGACAAAGACGTTATTTATGTTATTCCTTTAATGTTATTCAAGAAAACGGTGTATTCCTTTTATGTATCCCGTTCATGTATTCAAGAAAAAAAATTGATGTTTGATGTTTAATGTTTAAATATGTTTAGTGTTTGTGTTTTGTTATATAGTATAATATACTTATATAGTTATATACTTATAATATAGTTAAAAGAAATTACTTCAAAAATTTTGGCCTTAACCCACTGTCCAAACTCCACTGCTCCAGTTTACTTCAAAAACCCAGTTTTCTGAATCGATTTACTGAAAACTGGTGTAAACCGGTCCAAACCGGTTTGGGTTTTTCTTTGCCAAAATCGGTTTTAAACCGGACCGGTTTGAGGCAAAACCGGTTCGGTTTGAGAAAATAACCAGTTTATGCTCCTCTACTTGGCTTATCTGATTTTTGGCTTATGTTTCATAAGGTCATTTTTTTTTTGCTTATTTAAAAACTTTTCAGCTTATATAAGTTTATCATGTGATATAAACTGAAAATGTGAAAATGAGGCACAAGAAATGGGCTTAACCCAAAACCAAATAGGAAGTAAGAAATAAGGTGCCTGTTATAAGACCCGCCAAAACAAACACCCCTAAACAATACTACAATCAAGAGATTGAAGGGGGAAGACCAAAGTATGGAAATCGATGATGAAACTATGAATTCAAAAGGTACCCTAATCTTAAACTATCATCTTTTTATTTTATATTTTTATTTATGATTTTTTTTATTATACAGTTGAAGTAGAAGAAGAAGATAATAAAAGAAAACCCATAGTGGTGATACTTGTGGGTGCACCTGGAAGTGGTAAATCTACCTTTTGTGATCATGTTATGCGGGTTTCCACTCGACCTTGGGTTCGCGTTTGTCAGGTAGCTACCTCTCTTTCTCTTTTATCAAAAAAATGTTTGCTTGTATTTTATGTGGTCCTCTTGAATAACTTATTTTGCATACATCATACCAAAACATATTTGACCTCTCACATTTGGTGATTAACAGTAACTAGGGAATACCATTTGTCCCGCACTACGGTATGAATTAGTTTGCTGATTTTTGGGTGGTTAATAAACTTCAAGATTCATTCATATGGCGAACTAGATAGCCAAGCCAGAGCCCTGTCAATAAAGAAGTAGCTGTAAAATCTTATACTACTACTTTTCATGAGTTTTAAATTAACTGACCGTGTTATTCACTTTACAATCTTCTTTAGTGCTTCTTTTTTTTTTTGGTATAGGGGATTACCCCGGTAAAATGTTCTTTAGTGCTTTTTTGCATACAAGTTTTGAAAGGATCATCAAACTGATACTATTGAATTGGTTATCATCCTCACATCGTATATTCATCCTTTTTAGACAATTTTTTATCAATCTATTGTACTTACCATTGGTGAGATCTCTGAATGGTATTTTTCTTATATCAACAATCTTATAAACTCCGATTGGTGATTCTTACCTGTCGCTTTATTGTGTTCTCTTCCAATGGCTAACCAGTCCAGAGCACCACCATAACGAATTTTTTACTACAGTTTCTATTATCAAGTTTACACAAAGTCCAAATCCAAGATACATGTGTGCATAGTTGCATTCGCTTGCATGTAGATCCACCCATAGGGAGGGGTGTTCGAAGATGTTTCCCAAACACGCGCTTTTTCAGTCTTTCTTTTTTTTAGAAAGGCAACATAAATTATGAGAACCAAAAAATCAAGAACCAGATACAAAAGAAATGGCACCTCACCTCCTCAACAAGACTATTAAGGAGGATGAGACCCAAAAAGAAATATATCTTTATAAATCACATAAGATAATACTTTGGTTCTGCATGTAACTGTTAACTTTTACATGCATTAGATCATACTGAATGTAGTCTAATACAGGATACAATTGGGAATGGCAAAGCCGGGACAAAAGCACAATGTCTAGCGATGTCTGTGACGTCATTAAAAGATGGGAAAAGCGTGCTAATTGACAGGTGTAATCTTGATAAAGAACAAAGGGCCGATTTTGTTAAGCTTGGACAGTCTCACAAAGTAGATATACAGGCTATGGTTCTTGATCTTCCCGCAAAACTTTGTATATCTAGATCTGTTAAGCGAACTGGACATGAAGGGAATCTACAAGGTGGAAAAGCCGCCGCTGTTGTGAATCGAATGCTGCAAAAGAAAGAACTTCCTAAGTTAAATGAAGGGTTTAGTCGAATAACAATTTGTCAGAATGAAAATGATGTTCGAGCTGCCATGGATACATATGGAGCACTTTCTTCCGCGGATACCCTTCCATCTGGTTGTTTTGGAGAGAAAAAAACAGATAATAAGGTCCAAGTTGGAATTATGAAGTTTTTGAAAAAAGTGGATGCTCCAAGTAAAGTTTCATCTGATAAAACTATCCCCGGGTCATCAAGTAGAACTACAAAAGAAAATCCTACTCTCAATGAAGGTCAAGAGCAAAGTGGGACCTGTCCTTTAGAAGGTGTTCCAACTTTAGCATTTCCTTCTATATCCACAGCAGATTTCCAGTTTAATATTGAAAAGGCTTCTGAAATAATAGTTGAGACGGTTGAGGAGTTTGTAAACAAGATTGGGAATGCAAGGCTTGTTCTAGTGGACTTGTCTCATGGATCAAAGATATTGTCCTTGGTGAAGACTAAGGCTGCTACAAAGAATATTGACCCAAAAAAGTTTTTCACGTTTGTGGGGGATATTACAAAGCTCCGTTCGAGAAGCCTGCACTGCAATGTGATAGCCAATGCTGCCAATTGGTACATTTTCACATCTTGACTTTTGTATCTTTTTGTTATTAGAGATTCTTGACGAATGACCCCTTTTAGCTTGCTTTTCAACAATGGTGTCGATTTTGACCCATTTACTCAAAGAACGGGTCGATTTTGGATCCCCCCTCCCCCCCCTTTCCCCCCTTCCCCCACCCCACCCCCACATTTTTATCTCAAATATTGTGAAGCGTAAATTTATCTGAAATGGAACAGTTTAAATAGGTCATACGGGGTGCAAATTGTCCAAATTCATATTCATGCATACAAACTTCTAAATCATTTGTTTTCAGAGATGTGTACTCAAAGATTTTCTATGTGTTTGTGGGGCAACTCAGTCTGACCCATATGATAAATGGTCATGTAGTGCTTTCGGTGTGTAGTCAAGCTGTGTCTTCATCTCCCATTAAAGTCATTTGTACAGGGTAGCTAATTTTAAGTAAATTAGCATTATCATTTGATTTTCTGACAAAGTAAATGATATTTAATCTGTGCAGGAGATTAAAACCCGGTGGTGGAGGTGTAAACGCTGCTATATTTGATGCTGCGGGTCCAGAGCTAGATACCGCAACCAAGAAACGAGCTGGATCGCTTACTCCTGGAAAAGCAGTTACTGTTTCTCTCCCTTCAACTTCTCCCTTGTTTTCTAAAGAAGGGGTAACACATGTCATACACGTGCTTGGCCCAAACATGAACCCAAAGAGACCAAATTGTCTGAAAAATGACTATAACATGGGCTGCAAAGTTCTCCGTGAAGCTTACTCATCTCTTTTTGAAAGTTTTGCATCTATTGTGAGACATCAGGAGAAATTATCTGATTCAAGCTGTGTAGAACCTGATGCAATTCCCCACTGTGATCAAAAGGTTAGGAGAGAAGAGGCTTCTGTTGCCGAGAAAAACAAGAAATTTAAAGGGTTTATAGAAGTTGCTGAATCTGAAAAGTGGGATGCACTAGATGGGAAGCAGAATGCAACCGATTGTGGAAAGACAGGTGGACACGTGAAAAAGGATTGGGGCACATGGTCTCAAGCTCTTTACAGGATTGCAATGCATCCTGAAAAACATAAGAATGACGTCCTTGAAGTTACAGATGACGTTGTGGTTCTTAACGATGTTTATCCAAAGGTTCTCCTCATCTTTTAATACTTAAGGTGGCAAATGGACGGGTTTAGTAATGGTCATAATTGTTGGTTTATTGGTATGAGTCGAAATGGTTATGGCTGGTTTAATTTTTGTCTGCTGTTTTATGTAATGCAAATATGATTACGAAATTTATATCATTTGAAAAAAAAATGTATTTTTTGGAAAGTTTTGTTGAAAAAGTTTTATGCATTAAAATACGCTTTGGACGAGTTTCGATTCATTAGACATGTTTCCTTGAATTTATTCCTGGCTTTCTATTTTATTCGTTAGCTAGCAATAAATCAAAAACTCTAAAGATTCTATTATAGATAAAAGGGTCCAAATAGCCACCTAGACATAAACCCTGCACTCCCTCCATGAGTTAGTTATGCATACGTGCTTAAAATGTCTACACATTTCGGTTTCAGGCACAAAAGCATCTTTTGGTGCTTGCACGGGCTGAAGGTCTTGAACGACTTGCAGATGTAGGTCGAGAACACCTTCCTATATTAAGGACATTGCATGCTGTGGGTTTGAAGTGGGCTGAAGCATTTATAAAGGAAAACGAATCATTGATATTCCGCCTTGGATACCATTCGGTGAGTGGCTCTTTCTTGTTTGTACACAACTATCAACAAATCATGGTACCATCAACATTTCATGGTTGTTTCTCATTAACTATTGGTTGGGATAATTACTTAAAAATGTAACTAACTAGTCACTTTTTCGAGTTGTGGGTATTCAACTTTATATTTTGCTATTAGATACCCAAACTTTTAAGTTTTGACTTTTGTGTGTATTTTGTGACCATTCTATCATTAAGCTTTTAACCACCTTGTTAACATCGAAGGGTAAAATGGTCATTGTACATGAAAATAATACACGCAAAGGTCGAAATTCAAAAGTTTGGGTATATAAAAGCAAAAAGAAAGTTGGCTACACAACACTTGAAAACGTGGCACGTTAGTTGCATGTTTAAGTATTTATCCCGTATTGGTTTCCACTTCTGATTACCCCGTTTGATGTAGTTATTTAGACTTTTATTCCAATCTCATATAAGGTCTTAACCTTGGTAATAGAAAATGAACGTTTTCTATAATTATATTACTAGTTCTTAAGGGTGAAAGCTGGAAGATTGCCAACAATACTTATTAGAAAAAACCCTCTTTTATATTTATCAATGTGAATAACCTTACTAATCTTCTTGCATAATTTCTCTAAACTTTGGTTGTGTTAAATTTGTCATTTGAAAAAAATAATGCTCTGAACATCTTATCTTTGAATTCTTCATTCTGCGTATGTACTGATTTGAATGACTATGCTGATGTGGCAAGGGTAATTTTTTGGTTCTCTTTTTTTTGGTGCTGCACGTCAGAAAAGTTATTCATATTCGCCGAATAATAGTAGGTTATTTATAATGATACATATGAAAGTACGTTGTTCAAAACAGGGTTTTTTACAAGTATATTGGCAATCTTCAACCTTTTCGCTTTTTTAAATAAGCATTATTAGCTGATTATTTGGTTATTTATATATCAAACAGTAGAATCACACCCAGACGCTAGGCTGTTTTATTACCATTGTTTTTTGTTGCCGTATTTCATATACTCACTTACAAAGCGCACATCTAAACACCCCCTAAATATGCTGTGTTTATGTTCTCAAATAATTGACTCGTGCTTTCTTTCTTCTTAGGCACCCTCAATGAGACAGCTTCACCTCCATGTCATAAGCCAGGATTTCAATTCAAAAGGTATGAGAAACAAGAAGCATTGGAATTCATTCACTTCTCCATTCTTTCTGGACTCGGTAGACGTAATTCAAGAAGTCAGAGAACAGGGGAAAGCTACACTAAAAGATGATGACAAATTATTGTCAATGGAACTGAGATGCAACCGCTGTAGAAGCGCACATCCGAACATTCCTAGGCTTAAATCACATATCAGCATTTGCAAAGCACCCTTTCCTGCTCATTTACTGCAGAATAACCGTTTACTGCATGCACCTATTAAAGATGACCCTTGCTAGCTGGTAGTTTAATATTTTTCCTTGTGGCATTGTAATGCATGAGCTGTTTGACATGTAGTTGAATTCAACTAATAGTTCAAATCTGACGACACCTTTTTGCTTGGTTGCTAAAAAGTGGAGTTGGATGTTCCTATGGTGGTTAGGAATTTTTGGAAGAAAAGGGATTATCGGGTGTTATGGTGTACATTTGTTGTAGTGTTTGTTTGTACTGTGAAGCTTAATTCAAGTTCGTTAACCCATTTTGTACTACACCTTTTTAGGCGGTCTTCCTTGTTATTTAAGGTGCAGAATCAGAGCGAGAATACCAGCCTCGTTCTGCAGTGCTCGTAAGGGCTTGCAATGACCCAGAACTAAGGCACAAACAAAATATGCTCGTAGTTTGAGAGGGGACTAGTTATATCATAAATAACTGGCGGTCACAAGAGAGACATTCTATCAATAGTTGGCGCAGCTAAAAGTTCAAAACAAATAATCAATCTTATACAAACGACAGTCATTTCGAAATAACTGCATAATCAACAGAAGTAGCTACATGTGTGTTAATTGCCTCAATAAAACCAGAAACCCCATAAGTTCTGAGGAAGGAGCTCCCGACAAAACGATTATGATATGACCTTGACCACTGGCAGCGATATATTTTGTATGACGTCTTGAATTGTTGTTGGGGCTGCGTTACTCAGTACGGATAAGAAGTTATAGTACTTAAAATTATGATGATTCCCCTCCTAATCATTTCTGATACTTGTAGCAATGTTTTTAGAATCGGTATCTTACTTATGATCGTTTTTATTTTTGCAAGATTTGTGATCATAAGATCGGATCGAAATCGTAAGATCCTTCTATAGTATCATTTTCTTCATAGCGTTGTTAAATTATGCAAATCTACATATAAAATTGTATATCATATATCATGAAAATGTAGGTCAAACTTAGATTATTAAGTGTTTAATATAATTAGCCTCTTGCTTTCCATATTCTACAAAACTTAATACATAAATTTATAGATTTTTAACTCGTGGTTCGAGAAAAGTAAGATTGAAAAGATCATAATCTTATTAAGATCATATCTCACAAAGATGCTACATAAGAATGAAATCGTGTTTCATTCATGGTTTATTCATTCATGTTTTTGGGCACCCAAGACTCCACAACTCGGTCGTGCGCAAAACCAAGTCTTGCTTTTTTACCATCAAAAACACGTGTTGTGGGACTGTAACAAAGGACGCATCGATATGTATGTTTCATTTTTTAAGACACGGATTAAGAAAGGGACAGTCCTTTATGTGGTTGTAGCATCGCTCTAGTTAAAAAATGTCAACTTCCACATTTTGACTATTGATTTATTCATAAAAGTACATAGTTTTGGGCATCACTGCAACATGCAACCTCACTAAATCTCATTTACTGGCATCTATGAGACTAAACTTGTATCAGATTTTCCCCACCAAATAGTTAGGTCTCATTCGCAAATATAAAAAGCTGTGTTCAACAAGTTCATCTTGTTTTTGTTTCTTGGTTAATGACACCCCAACAATTGTGATACTGTTCTATTTACAAAAATAACTGTTACCTTCTGTAGCTTTTTCATCAAGTAAAATGCAAGAGGGGTTTACTCTTGAATCTACATTCATATTCAAAACTAAACTACATATATTCACTTCATTGTGGGTTTTTGCCTAGTCTTACTAAATTGTACATCACCATTAAGAACCGAACCAATAAATTTTTCAACTTCCTCTGAAGTGATATCCCCTGTAAATGCTGAAAACTTTGACTTACGGCGTTTATAGGCTATCAGAAATGTGTCTGATGATTTGAACCCTGATTTGTCAAATGCGTTCAAGAACGAAGATTGCTTTGAAGTGTCCAAAATAGCGTAAGAAACTGAATCCCTAGGACCAGAATCAAAGTTCTGCCTCCTTACTAGCGACTTCTGAGACACCTGAACTCAAGAATACAGGAAAGAGATATTAGAACACCGGGAAAGGCAGTTTGATGTCAAACCTGCCCATTTGACATGAATTATGTAACAAGTTAATTATCAACGTCAATCACAGTGTTTGGATTTGAATATAGCAATTAGTTTACCCTTACATGACCAATTTCGTGATAGCTTATATAGAACTGTCTGATGATTAGAAACAATAATTGTTGATCAATGTACGAAAAATTGATTGATTAGCAACCAGTTCTAAACACAAAGTCTAACAACCCCCTTAATTTCTTGCTATGAAGTTCAACATAATCATCCCGTATTTACCGGGAAGTCATAATTATTGCATAAATGTTGGAGTTGAAATCTTGATATTACAGTCACTTGACCTTCAAGGTCAAAGTAATCCCCAATCCAGGCAACACAACTTTTATGGCACAAAGTAGAACGTGACCGCCGTTAGGCACCCCATTAGTCAAATATAGTACTTTGTATTTTTTTTTTAGATAACAAACCAAAAATCCTAATTGATATTAAGATACACCGAAACGAAGGTAATACACACTGTAAATCATTTACTGCAAATTTATTCAACGATTCACAATATTAAGACCTTAATTACATTCGGCAGTTTGACACATTTAAATATGAACGGGTGGATTATGTTTTATCTATGAAAGGTCAATTAGATCTTTTATTAGCTAGACAGAAAACGGATTGAATAGATGGACAGCAAAAGTGTACTGGTAAGTATTTCCGGACCATGCCAAAAACTATTTGTACTGGTAAGTATTTCGGGACCATGCCAAAAACTATTTAAGCAAACAACCTTCTAAACTGTTGGATTCTGATATTATTATATATTTTGTACTGGTAAGTATTTCGGGACCATGCCAAAAACTATTTGTCTCGACTCAACTTGTACCAGTTTAACTTTTAATAAGAGAAATTTTAAGTAATACAACTAGAAAAGAATGAACAGGGGTCAATAACTTACCGATGAGAGTATAGTATGAAGCTTTTCCTTTCCTTTAGAGGATTTAAAGATGCCAACTATGCAAACAGGTGTTTGCTCCCCACATACGGCATCAAAATTTTTGGCTGTCAATAAAGGTACCGATTCTTTATTTGAATCGGCCTGAGACTTCGTACTCTGGCTTGAAGCTATCTTCTTATTCTTTTTCTCAAAACCATCTAACAAAGAACTAAGATCCCCAATTGCCGATTTCATATCCTTCACATGAATCCCTGATTTCAGAATCTGCTTATCTCCATTTGATAGCCAACCAACTACAGCTGGAAGTTGATCAACACCTAGTTGTTTCACTGATGGATCAGAGACATCTTGGACCTACAAGGACACATTGTTTTGGTATTAGTTAACCAAAATGTGGCTCTACAATACAACAAAAGCTTTTGAATCAATTCACCAAAGGATAAAATATAATAACAATTCTTTAATCCTCAAATCGATGATTTTAAAAACATAGGCAGTCAGAAATACGTCGACCACATTTTGAAAGTGGCAGCAGCGACAGTTTGGGGAACATATATAAAAGTTAGTCAATTTAGGTTTAAAAAAGGGGATAATAAGTAATTTTCAGTGGAAGATAATTAGATTCTGAATCAGCACTTCAAACATTATAACTGACTATTGTCACTCCGTGACAAATTGTAATCATCTTCGGAAAGTTAATGCTTGCAATAAAAAGGACTGCGAGTCCAAGTTGGTAAATTACCTGTGTATCATAGAAGACAAAACGTTTGCGATACAAGCCACTAAGTGCACGCCATATAACGGGAGTATCTTTTTTAGTAGAAAGAAGCATCACTTTGGGTAACGATCCCCATTTCCCAGAATTGGCCTCAAACTGGGCCAACGTAACACGTTTTGAGAACTTTGGGAGATGATCTTGAGCAAATGACTTCAACTCTTTAACAGTTACATCGCCAGTATACTCGAGCAACGAACCAGTATCGCCTGCTTTGTATGAATAAACATACACTCGAGGGGTATTCCTAACGCGAATTCCAAGCTCTTTGCACAAAGAGGATTCTGCTTCACAATTTAGACTTCCAACCTAGTAATTTTAGATGGCACCAATGTTACTAAAGGCACAATCAAATTATAACAAAAAATGGTAAATGGGGGTGTCGCCAAATGTGTGTTAGATGATTAATATCAGAATAGAAACAAGCATAAAGGATAGCATTCGATGCACTTCAGCTTTTTAAAGTAGTAGAGTGAAAAAGCTAGCCTTTTTTTTCATAAAATGACCAAAAATGACCATATTGTCAGAATAAATATTTAGCTAGCTGCAAAACTCAGACGTTGGAATAGAAGACGTAAATAATCAGTTTTGTTGTAGCTGAGTGAAACTGATTATTTGATCACTGAACCAAATTCTGTTTATCTGGACACTAAAAACTACTCATTAGAACTTCTGGTCGAAATAATCAAATTTTATAAACCATATTCAAGCACTCCCTAAATGACAAAAGAAGCAACATAATCACCTCTAACGCTCCTTTCAGCGAGCTAGCAACTTCCTCTATGGTGGATTCATAGTGTTGCATCCCTTTCATTGATGGCGTGTAAGATAACAAAAGCCACGTGAACCCTTTCTCAACAACCTCTTTCTTATAAATCCCGGAATTAACTGAAACCAGGCTCTTCTTAGGAGAACCCCCAAAACCAGATTGTGACCTTCCCGAATCACCCCTAGACTGTCTCCCACCGAAACTTCCACCAAAAAAGTTTGAAAAAACATCACCCATATCAAAACCAAACGAATTCCCACCACTATTCCCGCCAAAAGAAAACGAGTATGATTTTGAACCGCCACTTTGTCCACCCGTTGTTTGCCAATCATCAGGCGAGAAACTAAACCCACTTTGTCCTCCCGGCCCACCACCACTTCTGAAAAATGTATGACCACCACGGTTTCCACTACTCCCACCATCAAATCCAGTACTTCCCCTTGCGTCCCCAAACATATCATAATTTTTCCTCTTTTCTTCATCTGACAATATTTCGTACGCTGGAAAAAGGCAAACATCCAGAATTAGACTAATAGACCAACATATACATGGCAACAGTTTTACAATTATAAAGTAACCATAATGGATCTATAATTAGATAGCGTTGCAAATTAGTATTATGAGATAAAAATTGGTAACTTAGATTTGATCGTCTTGGCATCTGGGTTAACGTTAATATACAGTTGTTTAGCTTTATGCTAGTATGTTTCATACATTCAGTTGAAACTTGCTGATCTGTGCAGATATAGGAAGCATTCCACATACCGTTATTTATCTCAGAGAACTTCTCCTGAGCCCCCTTGTTTTTGTTCTTATCAGGATGATACTGAAGAGAAAGCCTAGAAAAGCATAACGAGACAACATATAAGTTTCTAAAACTAGTAAAAATTGATATAGCTTTCGCAACATATCTATCTCCAACTGTAAATTGAACCACCGACACAATTACAATAGGAAATAAACTCATCCACTCAATAACATTCTTTTAACATATACAAGAACTGAGTGGTCATTCATGGATATATGTAGTAAAAGAGGAAAATAAAAAAAAGGGGGGGGAGGACATACTTGTGGAAAGCTTTCTGAATTTGTCTCTGACTTGCATCCTTATCGACTCCTAACACCTGTTCATTTTAAGTCAAGAAACACATGTAAGGCTAAATTTTCAAGAATCAGACAAATAAGAGTGATTTCACTTTAGTTATTTGGCGGAAAAAAAGTTTCTACTTCCGAATGGATTACTACATTTTTAGAATATGAAAAAGGGTTTTTTTCAAAATGTGTTTTTTAGCATATATTTTACTTACTATTCTAATTCTAGCATAAAATAGTAAAATCTAAATTGTGGGCTCATCTAACACTTCGTAGAAGATTTTTGGATAATTCTACAAACAAGAAACCATAATTCAACAATTTGATTAAAAACAAATAAGAAGCCAAACACAAACAACTAATTAAAAATAATACTACCATAGAACAACAGCAAACAAAAAAACTAATTGCATAAAATAATTGAATTACCTTATAAGGATCAAGGGATTTAGATTCAACTGAAACGTACAACAAAAACCACAACAAACAACATAACATCAATTTCATATCATTCTTCTTCTTATTCATCGATTGGGAATCTAATTGATCGTTTTTGTGTTCACAACAGAATCAATGTCGTCTTGGATTTTATTTTAGGGCATGTTTGGGATTGTATATATAGGTTGGTATTTAAGAGGGCTTCCAGAGGGTTCCAACAAATTGAAGAAGAGGAACACGTGGCATGTTCACGTTGTTACACGAGCATTGACCAATAGGATTTCACTATTTTATATCACTCACGTCATTACATAGAAATTTTCTTCGAGTAATGCTGTAACCACATAATGTTTACAAAAGAATTTCTACAAAATGATGTTATAATTATAGTAATACACATTTCATTATAGTAATACACATTTCAAAAGCTATACTACGTCGTTTTGGCCACGTTTCTACAGTGAAATGAACAGTAACCGGCCCACTGGGCTCGGTTACTGTTCATCGGCCAAAAAAAAATAATAATTAATAATCTCGCTCCCCTTCTTTGGCCAAAAATAAGAAAAAAAAATTTACGGGACGTACTCTCATTTTTAACTATTTACGGCTTTCTATCGGCCTGGGCAAAAAAAAAAACGCGCGATTGTCATTTAATATAAGAACAAAACAAACTATCAAACATGAGACCGAAAAAATAAACCCGCACAAAATAATATGAAAAAAAAATTGCTCATTTTAAAAGTGGTACTACGTCGTTTTTGACTAGCTTCTACAGTAAAATGAACAGTACCCGGCCCACTGGGCTCGGTTACTGTTCATCGGCCCGGAAAAAAAAAAACTTTATAATCCCGCTCCTCTTTTTTGGCCAAAAATAATTAAAAAAAAATTTACGGGACGTACTCTCATTATGGTAATACACATTTTAAAAGTGTTACTACGTCGTTTTAGCCTTGCTTCTACAGTAAAATGAACAGTACCCGGGCCACTGGGCTCGGTTACTGTTCATCGGCAAAAAAAAAAAAAACTTTATAATCCCGCTCCCCTTCTTTGGCCAAAAATAAGAAAAAAAATTTACGGACGTTACTGTCCATTTCTATAAATACACATTACAAAGTAATACGACGTCGTTTTTTACGTCGTGCTACAGTAATATGAACAGTGTTCGGCTCAATGGGCTCCCAGTTTGGGCCGGCCCACTTTTTTTTTTAATCGTCGTGCTACAGTAATATGAACAGTGTTCGGCCCAATGGGCTCCCAGTTTGGGCCGGCCCACTTTTTTTTTTAAATACGCAATACAAAAAAAAATACTCGACACAAAATAAAAAAAAGAAAATTACAAAAGTACTGACTTATTCATATCAAAAAATACCCGCGTCATGAGGCCCAACACATAAGCTCATATAAAAAAAACAACCCGCACAAAATAATATTAAAAAAAAATTTGTTCGGCACAAAAGTTCGTGCTACAGTAATATGAACAGTGTTCGGCCCAATGGGCTCCCAGTTTGGGCCGGCCCACTTTTTTTTTTAAATACGCAAGAACAAAAAAAAATTACTCGACCACAAAATAAAAAAAAAGAAAATTACAAAAGTACTGACTTATATAAAAAAAACCACTATTAAACATAAGACCAAAAAAATAAACCCGCACAAAATAATATTAAAAAAAATTTTGTTCGGCACAAAAGTGATACGACGTCGTTTTTTACGTCATGCTACAGTAATATGGCCACTTTTTTTTATAAATACGCAATATAAAAAAAAATACTCGGCACAAAATAAAAAAAGAAAATTACAAAAGTACTGATTTATTCTAGATCAAAAAAAAACTCGCGCCAGAGGACCTAACACATAAGCCATTTAAAAAAACCACTATTAAACATGAGACCCAAAAAAATAAACCCGCACAATATAAAAAAAATAGAAAATAACAATTAAACCCGCAAACTCATGCTGCGGAATAAATTAAACGTCCCGCAGATAAAGCGCGGGTAAACATGCTTGTTTGTCATGAAAAAACAAGTTAGTGGAGGAAGAATATAATAATTGGTCCAATTGTCTTGCCACATCATTATGTGAAAAAAAAATTGTAAAAATTATGTGGTTCTAGTATTTCTCATTTTCTTCTCTTTCTTCTTTAGAGCATTGTCACAAAAGAAATTCCTACGTAGTTTAGGGTTATGATTAAACGAGGTTCGCGGTCCGTGCTTTGTCACGGAGTACAGGAATTAATTTTATAACGGACATCTTACAGCAACACCTCTACTAATAAAAGAAATACATAAAGTTTCTCATGATTTGATGGGAGATGAACGCCTCATATATAGGAGGTAAAACGTAGACTGTTCTTATTACTAACCAATGTTATAAATAGCGCGAGGCGTGGCGTAGCTGCATAGCTAAGTCTCAAGCTTTAACGTGAGGCGTGACGACATGACGTTTTAAAGGCGTGATCTAAGGCGGCAAAAAATATTTATAGATTTATATCATATTTTATAATTATGTGAGTGGTAAATATTATTAAATTCAAGCCTCAATCCAAAATATTAGTAAATCAAAGTCCAAATCTCAAATATTAGAAAATCCACAAAACACTTCATAAAAACTCGCCACACTTTACGCATTTTCACGCCTCAACTCACGTCACGCCTAAAGTCGACGCCTTAATTTATTTTGTAACGTAGACGTCGCGCCTCGTGTTTTGGCGCCGCCATGACGCGCCTTTTAAAACCCTGCTACTAACGCAAGATAAATCCAGAAATAAATTATAAGATATTAATTTCTTTCATACCAATTAACAATTGTTTATGGATTAATTAGTAACTTTTATACTTTCTCTAAAATTGCTATAAAGTGGTTTAGCAAGATATAAACCTAAGTTTGGTTTATGATTAATACTGACTCCACAAATGCATTCATGTGCGAAATAAAAACATTTTATGTGTTGACGGGTTGCATGTTGATCCATAATAATATCTATTGTATAAAAATATGACATTCGAAGTTTCTTTTACATAATATTTGACAAAAAAACGTTGTCTATCGTATAATCAGACGCCCTGTAATATAATCCGACTTTAACGATATTTAGCTCAAACACTCGTTGATTGAAAAAGAAAATCCTTAATCTAAATAGTATGAAACATACCAAGGATAACAATGGAAGAAAAATAATAATGTGTGGATAAAAGTATTTGGTCCATAGTCATCATTGTTTGGCTGAATTCAACTTTGCTTCAAATTTCTTGCTTACCTTTTTTTCCTTATGGATTAATGGAAGCTATTATTAAGTTTAATATAATATAATTTAACAAGTATAGTTTTTAGAAAAAGTGAAATAGAAATTTTTAATATGTATAAAATATTTAAACGTGCTTCAGTCTAGTAATTAATCGACCTTGACATAGTATTGGTTAGGTTTGGACTTGCCTAAGCGTATAAGCTATGATGTGAGCAAATAAATGTTTATGTGTTATGTGATTGTAAACTTAACTAATATCTATAATAGTTAGCTACTAAATAGGTAAAAGCCTTGTATAAACGCATTGACCATTAATAGGCCAGACAACATATAAAAGCGGAAATTCTTAGCGACCGATAATTAATGATATGCAATATTATGGTAAATATTTCGTGTAACGTTCAAAATAAAGGGACTTAATAAGGGGACCACTCAAAAAACTGTTGACAATTTAAATGTCCCTCGACAATTGACTAGTGTTTGATTAACCTTTAACAACTACACTACAATACTACATAAACCAAAAATATAAAATAAGAATGTCTAATGTACATAAACTAAAACCAGTTTGTTAGATTCTAGTGCCACTATTCACATAGGTAAACATGTCTATGCATGGTTGTAAAAGTTGCCAAGTTTTAAGTAACGATGAGAGATAAATTTATGTACGAGCTCTAACCTTTGAGCTCTGATACCATGTTAAAAATGATATCTAGGGACACTCAATAGCCAAACTCAGCCTTTTATTAACAAGTAAAGTAGAATAGTCCCCAACTGGGTGCTATCCAAACATACATAAGAAAAAATAGTCCTCAAACGAGTGCTATCTGAAATACAATAATTAAACAACCTAAAATATGAATCATAAATCAAACGATTACATTTTATTTGATAATGATAGAGTAGGGTTTGAGAGAAAGAAAACGGTTGTGGATCTTCTATGTTTTTTCTTGTGCCAAACCCTAGGAAGAGAACACGATATATAGCCAAGGATCTTTTACCTTTTGACACCTTTAGACCCTGAAAATAGAAGAGATGGGCAGATAAAGCCATAACGGCTATATAAAAGAAATAAACTTACCATAGAACCCCTTAAGGTTTATAAACTTGTCATGATAGAAAGAGGCACTTTTCAACACCCTCCCTCAAGTTTATAAACCAAAAATGTTAAGAAGAGACAATTTTGAAAACAATTTTCCATGCTGCATAGATCCCAACCCTTTAGTTAAGATATCAGCAATCTGATTTTCAGATTCAACATGGACAGTTTTGATCAAACCAGATGCAACTTTTTCCCTTACCAAGTGAACATCAATGTCAAAGTGTTTGGTTTTTTCATGCATAACAGGGTTTGCAGCAATCCGAATAGCAGAACTATTATCACAAAACAAAAATGCAGGAATGTGGCAAGAAAAATTCAAGTCTTTCAAAATTTTAGTGATCCACATCACCTCACAAACAGCAGAAGCCATAGACCTGTATTCTGCCTCAGCAGAAGATCTTGAAAGAGTAGCTTGCTTTTTACTCTTCCAAGAAACCAAGCAACCACTAATGAACACACAATACCCAGAGACAGATTTTCTAGTCATTTTACACTTAGCCCAATCAGAGTCAGCATAGGTACATACAGACCTGGAATTGGTCTTAGAATATCTTATGCCAGCACCAGGGGCAGACTTAAGATATCTAAGAACCCTCAAGGCAGCCTCAAAGTGAGACTGAAGAGGCAAATGCATGTGTTGGCTAAGGCAGTGAACATAATAGGCAATATCAGGTCTAGTATTACACAAATAGATCAACTTTCCAATAATTTTTTGATAGCTAGTAATGTCTTTTAAAGGTTTGTCATTATCAGTTTCCTTGTGGGCAAGAATGCCATTTTCAGGCATAGGGGTAGCAACAAGTTTACAAGCAAGAAGACCATACTCATATAAAAGCTCAATACAATACTTTCTTTGGTTAAGACAAAGACCATTCTTTATCTTAACAACCTCAATTCCAAGAAAAAACTTAAGTTCTCCTAGATCCTTTATTTTGAACTTCTGATTCAAATAGGTTTTAAATTTAGTTATTTCATCATTGTTGTTGCCTGTGATAATGATGTCATCAACATAGACCAACAATGCTAAAAACATTCCATCTTTGTGTTTGGTAAAAAGAGAGTGATCATTTTTGCTTTGTAGAAAACCAACTTTAGATAAAGTTTCAACAAGTTTTTTGTTCCACTGCCTTGGGGCCTGTTTTAGACCATATAAAGATTTCACCAATTTGCAAACCCTTGTGTCATTTTTGTCAAAAAAACCAGGAGGAGGAATCATATAAACATCTTCATTAAGATCACCATATAAAAAAGCATTGTTCACATCTAATTGAGAGATATTCCAAGAATTTTGAACCGCCATATTAATAAAACATCTAACCGTGCTCATTTTCACAACAGGGCTAAAGATCTCATCATAATCAATCCCTTCTTTCTGCCCACAACCCTTGGCAACAAGCCTAGCTTTTGTATCTTTCAACTTCACCATTAGATTTATACTTGATCTTATAAACCCACTTAGACTTAATGACTTTCCTATTTAAAGGTAATTCAGTAAGGATCCAAGTGTTATTAAGATACAAGGCTTCCATTTCATGATTCATGGCCTGAACCCAGTTTAAGTCTTTGACAGCATCATTATAACAGGTAGGTTCAGCAGTTTTGTTCAAGTTAGAAATGAAGCAACTAGCATCAGCAGATAACATAGTGTGATTAGCATACCTATTTAGGCCATACTTAATCCTATCATCAAGCACAAAATCATTCAGTTTATCAGGCAACTTAGAAGCTCTACTAGACCTTCTTGGGTTAACAAAATCAGGACTATCATCATCTGTCCTATTGCTGGAGTCAAAGTTAGGAATGGTTTGAGAATTTGGTTTCTTGCCCTCAGAGGTATGATTATCATCCAATTGATGATGTTGTATGGATATCTTCATCTAAAGGTTGCTCCTCTGAGTATCAGTTGATTGACTGATCCACAATTACATCTCCTGCATCACAGATGGACCCTCTCATCATCATTTGGTTTGAGATGTTTTGATTAACAGACTCAGAAAAAATCAAAAAAGTTTTAGAATTAACTTCATTTTCACTGTTGCTTTAATGGTTTTATTAGACTTCATCTTGTAAGGAAAGATAGTTTCATAGAATTTTACATCTCTTGAAAAAATGTAACTTCTATTTTCTAAACTTAATAGTTTGTAAGCCTTTTTTGAACTTGAATAACCAATTAAAATGCATTTTTCAGATTTGGAAGGAAAACTTTCGAGTGTTAAAATAACTAGAAAAACATAAGCAACCATAATCCTTAGTGAGAAGGGAAGGTTCTCTACCATAAAGCATACTAAAAGGGAGATATTACCAGTCTATGGAGCAGAAGATTGAAAGCCTGTTAATCAAAGAGTAGCTGTCATGATGCAATCAGTCAAAAAAACACAAAGGAATATTTCCTTGAAACAGCAAACTTCTAGCAACATTTAGAAGGTGTCTGTGCTTCCTCTCAGCAATGCCATTTTGCTGAGGGGTGTAGGCACAAGAGGTCTGATGGATAATACCTTTTTCTTTTAGAAATTGTTCCATTTTATTGTTAATAAACTCAGTCCCATTATCAGATCTTATAGTTTTTAAACCTTGTTAGAAACGGTTTGGCAATAAGATTAACAAATTCTACAAAATAGCCAAACACTTCATCCTTAGATTTTAACAAATAAACCCAGACAGCCCTAGAAAAATCATCTACAATGGTCAAAAAATACATGTATCCTTCTCTAGAGGTAACCCTGTAAGGACCCCACAAATCAAGGTGAATGAGATCACCCAGACTTTCAGAAGTGTGATCACTTAAGGGAAAAGGTTCTCTAGTTTGTTTAGAGAAGTGACAGATGTCACAAGGGTCATTGTGATCAAGTTTGGTTAATTTCAAACTAGTTTTTAACACTTTCAAAACTTGATCAGAAGGGTGACCCAACCTCTTATGCCAAGTACATTTAGACTTCAGACAACAAGAATAGAAAAAAATTACTCTTCACTTTAGGAAACTTACAATCAACATCAAACACATATAAACCACCAGACTCACTACCAGTCCCCAAAACAATCGCTTTTTTCAAATCCTGAATAACACAATCATATTCATTAAAGCCAACATGCAACTTGCTATCCTTAATCATTTTGTTAACAGACAAAAGGCTCACAGTGTATTCAGGTATAACCAATACATCAAATAATACCACATTATTTGTAAGTTTCAGATTACCAACATGATTAATCTTAGCAATGGTTCCTTTGGATGACCAACAGTGTTGTTAAGTAGAGATGTCAAAACATAGTCATATTCTTTGTGGAATTAGTGATGTGTTGGTTTGCTCCTAAATCAATAATCCATCCAAAGTTATATGTGACACCATTAACTTGAACATTAGCATTGAAGAACTTGTAAAATTGATTGTTGAAAAACACATTTGCATTAATGAAACTAAAGCTTATACCTGCCATTTTGGCATGCACACCAGAATTTTCTTTTTCACCTATTAAGCTTATTAACTTGGAAATTTGATCAGTAGTGAAAGGTGAGGGGCCATTTTGGGTCTGAACCTCAACATTGTTGCTAGAACCACCCCTATTGTTGTTATTAGGAAAAGCTTTGTTGTTGTTATTTCCAAAATTTCCATTAGAATTTTTCTTAAAACCAGGTGGATAACCAATTATCTCAAAACATCTGTCAATGGTATGCCCTTTCATACCACAGTTTTGACAACTTAAAGAATTATATTGAGTCCTGTTAGTACCACTGTTGTTGTTGTTGTAGTTGTTAGACTGGTTTCTGTTGGTGGCATTTTGATTTTTGAAATTGTTGTTGTTTCTGTTTTGTCCCTTAAAATTATCATTAGTTTTAGCAACAAAAGAACTAACCTGGGGTTTCAGAACCCCAGATGTAGAACCAAGCCCCCTATGAGATTCTTCTCTACAAACAATCACAAAAGCATCCTTAACATCAGGTAATTCAGTTTGGGTCAGCAAAGAACTCCTAGTGGGTTGATAAACATCATCCAAACCCATCAAAAATTGCATTAACTTCATTAACTGATGGTGCTTACCAGATTCAGTTCTAGCATTACAAGTACAAGGAGAAAACTTGGTAAGCATATCAAATTCCCTCCATAATGAGTTCAGTTTATGATAGTATTCAGACACAGGCAGACCATTTTGTTTGAAGTTATTAATTTTCTGAATGAGATTAAACAAGATAGAGCCATCAAGTTTATCATAAGTGTCTTTCAATTCTTTCCAAACTTCAGCAGCATTTTCAGAGTAAACATGACTTAGATACAAATCTTCAGATATACTATTTAATAACCAAGATAAGACAACAGCATTACATCTATCCCATTGATTAGATAAAACAACACTAGAAGCATAAGCAGACTTATCACAGGTTCCATCAACAAAACACATTTTATTTCTAGCTTGTAATCCAATTTTCATAGCATTAGCCCAAACCCTATAGTTTTCACAACCAGTAAGTTTGATATTAACAAGAGAACCAATGCTATTATCATTGGTTTGCAGATGCAGAGGATTTCCAGCATCCAAAGCACTAATCAACTCAGAGGAGTTACTGGAATCAGACATGATGATAAAAAAAATGCACAAACAGATAACCAAACAACTAAGCAGACAATCACAGACAACCAGCAACAAGCAGATAACTAAACAACACAAGGCAAGAAAAAACAGACAAGGAATAAAATAATAAAACAAGAAATAATAGATGAGAATAGTTCCCAGGCTTCCTTGCCACTAAAGTGGTAGGTCAAGGGCAGACTCTCAAGTATTAAGATAGAGAGAAGAGGAGAAGAGAGGTGTTACAGTGCTTTAGACAACCAGCGGAAGACGAAGAACCAACTGTTCTTGATTCCCTTAGTCAAGACACAATAGACACACTCCAATCACACCAGAGACAAAACCCCCAAAAATGGACCACAAATTAGGGTTTTGATCAAACAAACCCTAATTTCAAAAAACCTATCAAACTTTCACCAAACTTCTCAACACTTCAGATCTGAGACCACACAACTCAGATTTAACCAAAAAACATAAAACCCCCAAAAAATCGATGAGGTCTTGAAACGAGCTCTAACCTTTGAGCTCTGATACCATGTTAAAAATGATATCTAGGAACACTCAATAGCCAAACTCAGCCTTTTATTAACAAGTAAAGTAGAATAGTCCCCAACTGGGTGCTATCCAAACATACATAAGAAAAGATAGTCCTCAAACGAGTGCTATCTGAAATACAGTAATTAAACAACCTAAACTATGAATCAGAAAACAAGCGATTACATTTTATTTGATAATGATAGAGTAGGGTTTGATGTTGAGAGAAAGAAAACGGCTGTGGATCTTGTATATGTTTTCTGCTCTCAAACCCTAAGAAGAGAACACGATATATAGCAAAAGGTCTTTGTCCTTTTGTCACCTTTAGACCCTGAAAATAGAAGAGATGGGCAGATAAAGCCATAGCGGCTATATAATAGAAATAAACTTACCATAGCACCCCTTAAGGTTTATAAACTTGCCATGATAGAAAAAAGGCACTTTTCAACAATATTCTCTTTCAAGTTTTCAGTTTTATTCAAATCATGACAAAGTATTGGTAATGATAGGTGATTCAGATATCATGACCATAATGTAGTGTTGTGTTGTGATATATTTACAACTTACTAATTATATATCATTTCACATGTCGTGTTTTATCAAGGGTACCCTTTTTCTAATTTACTTACAGTATACTTCGGTCATGGCGACCTAACTTTCGAGTTTTGAGTACTATATAGAAATCAACATAGCCCAATCTGTTTTAAATATGTACCACAAAGAACCTGTTTAAATCCGTTACCATAATTTCCCATGTTAATGGATCATGTCGACCCGTTAGCCACGGCTGTCCTCATATTTTGAACTGTTTACCGATTTTTGTTTAAGTATTTAAATCGTGTAGTTTTCTAATTGGTCTGGTTTTCTTTTTCATGATCCGTGGGCCAATAACTTTGGATTATAACTATATTTCTTTAGTAATCAATGCACATTAGGTTTGGGTCAAAAGAAATAACCTGGTCCTTGGTGGCACTACTGCTAGCCTCTTGCATACAAGATACATATATTAGAGGATTTTTTAGTTAGCTTATTTGAGGAGCTTAATAACTTTGTATGCTTTTACAAAGCTATTATGTTTTTTGGAAGTGTTTGCATAAGCTTATTTAATATGGCTTTTAGAGGATAAAGAAGCTATTAAGTATAACCATCGTTAATAAAGCTATTAGGTATAAGCTTATTTAATATGACTTTAGAGGATAAATAAGTTTGTATAAGCTTATAAGCTTATCTTCTGTGTAGTATGCAACAATAATAACTTTTCTAAAAGTTATATAAGTTGTTTAAGCTAGCAATGCCAAACACCCTGTAAAGGGGAAAAACAAATGTACTTCGTAACAAAATTGCAACATAGTTTCATTTGGTATGCTGAGTAAAGTGGGAGATATTGTTTTGTCACAGGCATGCTGAGTAAATTTGGTATCACATAGGCGTTTCTTCATTTAGTGCACAATTTGTTTTGCTTTGCAAAAATATCAGACAAGTAGATATAGACCTGAGCCGTCGTCAAAAGGTATGTAATAATAAACACTTTTTTGTGCTAGTTAGATATCACATAGGCGTTTTAAGCAATTTTACGATTCTGGAAACTGTACGGCCTCCAATTGGGTGAGCCGGTGGTAGACTTTTTGTCTAAACATCCTTATTTTGACACTCAAGAAGAATTTTGGTGTTTGCAAACACCATGTTTGGTGACATGATTTCACAGTTGGTTGGTTACTACAATGTCTATAAACAATTCTGACATAATGCATACTTTGGTTGATCAAATGGTTTGAATTATAAGTTATAATCTCACACACTAAAGCTAAATAGTGACTGACAATGTCTAAACGGGATTTTTTTTCGAATGTACAGGAACTATTCTCATCACATTTAACCGCTTACTGTTATGATTGTTGTATATGATAACTTATAACCTTCATCAGGTGTAATATTTTTTACCGCATGGAATCGGGTGCTCATATGTCAGGTGAATGATTTCGTTGATTTGTTCTTTTTTGTTATTCAAAGAAAAGGCTTTTATCATGGTATCGTTGGCTGTGCAGGGTCTCAAGAACCACGTTGTCTTCGTCTATGTCTTCTTTCGTTGGTATTGATTTTACATCTTGCAAATATCCATATTAGACGATGTACTAAACCATCAAATACACTCGGTATGGATTCTTATTTTGAATTCAATTTTAGAGATTTAGTTTTTATGCAAATTAACAAGAACGATCTGGTGTTCTTTGGGATATCATGAATGTGCTAATAAAGGCTACATGGGCTGGTATATAATGGGTCGGCGTTTGATAAAGCCTTACGATAGGATTGCGTGTCTTTATATGTGTTCTATTAGGGAAGAGTATTTAGGATGTTTGATGTATGCAAAATTTTTGACTCAACGACTTTTTACCCGATCTACCTGTACTCCTTTGCTATTTT
>BQNB010016389.1:0-27463 GCA_026074375.1 Tanacetum coccineum
ATTGCATTATGCATATAAATAGACACTCGAGCACTTTTTGATAAGTAAAACACCCTTCGCGTAACCTAATCGAACCTTATATTTACAAATGGACACCTACTGCATCACTCCTTTACACCAATTGCATCATGCACAAAAATACACATAAAGACACTTTTCGACAAGTAATACATCTTATGTTTGGCCTAATCGAACCTTATATGCCACAAATGAGAAGCGATTGCATCACTTCTTTACACGAACTGCATTATGCACACAAATACACACACACACACACTTTTCGACCATTAAAACACCACAACATGCTGCAGTATGTCTATTACTTTTTCTAATTGCTAAACTCAAGAAATAAAACACGATTTGAGTAAAAGTAAAACTATTAAGAGGATGCAGTAATTTCGAGTTTTTAGATGAACTTACAAGGAGGTTTAGATCGATGGAGATCCGTCTTCAATGTCGGCTTGATCTCAATGATGCACTAAGAATCGTAATTTTAATTTGTGAAATTAGTGTATGAATAACGAGAAAGTTATAAATAAAGGGGTCGAAACTAACCACTAATTCAAAATAATTAAAAGTAATTTTCAAACTTTACCTGATTAGCTGCATTGGGATTTGCATGAGCAGAATTTCCCAGGGTGTCTGAGATCGAAGGTGGTGCAGGAAAGGGGGGCTAGAAGCGGTGGAGGAAGAGAGACTCCAGGCGACGGAGGAAAAGATGTCGGAGGAGGTGGTGGCTGTGGCGGTGGAAGAGAGACCGAAGGAGGTGGAGGTGGCGGAAGGGAGGCCATCAACGTTCTTTTAGAGAGAGGCAGTTTTGGGTAAACTACATTATTATAAAAATGCCCTTATTGTTTTAAGTATTTACAAAAATGCCACCGTCCTTTTTGATCTTGATAATTTTGATCCAATAACCTTTTTTTATTATAACCCTACCCTATATATATATGCGGGATTTTCAATATAGAACCATTTTTTTACAGAACTTACAAAACCAATTTTAAACCAATAGATTATTTAATCAATGGATGAGATGACTTGGGCCATTTGTGTAATTATGGTAAACTAAAGGAATATGGACTAAAAATAAATAAATCATATAAGGGTACTTTAGAAATTTTAAATTATTAATTGCAAAAAAACTGTCACACTTTTTTGGATAACCTTCGCAGTTAAATAAGTCAAATAAAATTGTCTAACTGTTTTATCCCAATTATTTTCCAGATCTATTATTGCGAAAAAATTAAATTAAACCGATACCCTCTTTTCCTCTCAAGTCTCAACCCTCAAAACCCTATCATCCCAAACAACATACCGCCGCCGGTGCCCACTAATTTAACGATTTACTAAAAGGGGTGGCAATTTACTTATCTAAGACTCAAGAATTTGCATTATGCACTCTCTGCCTTTACATGGTACATGTCTAAGGCACCACTTTTATTGCTTGGTCTTTAAATATGAATTCATGATTCCTTTGTAGTGTTATTATATGGAAATACATATGTACGAGTTTGATTGTAGCATTGATGATTGTTATACAGTATTTTAAAGAAGCTTTATAGATAGAGAGTTGGTTATAAATAGTGATATTTGAATGAATGACAAGTGAAAAAATAAGTACAGTCACTTAAAATAGGTAATATAGTAAGAGTCGGTTTTGTTTGGTTTGGATTAATAATCTCAAACACTTTATTATTCCAAAAGTATTAAGATGTGTTGAAATTTTCTTTCTTATGCCATCAAAATGGTATAAGAGACGGTGTTAGTTCTCAATTACCATATTTTTAAGTTTATTGGTTGCAATCAAGTTGTGAATTGTTTTAATTGATGTTCTATATTTTTTTCTTTATCAGTTCCAATTTGATAATCAGATAGATTCATTTGTGTACGGATACACGGATACTTGAAAGTTTTGCAATCCGAGTTCATTCGGTAACCTACAATACTTGAAAGTTTCGCATCTAAATGACAATGAATTAAAAGGTCCTATTCTACAAAAGTTAGGAAAACTAAAGTTGGTAATAAATTAATATTAGAGCTTAACAACAATAACTATTCTGGTAGTTTGCCTGATGAAATTTGCAATGGAAAGAAACTTGTATTTTTTCTCGCTGGAAACAATAGGTTAATTAAAGTTTAGGTGTGTTTTAATTGATAGTATTTGTTTTGGTTAATTAAGGTTTAACTAGTTTTTTTTGTCTTATATATTTGTTTCAGTCGGGATGACTCAATCATAGAAAAGACGGTGTGTGATGAAGATTATCTACGAATGCACTTGATTTTTTGAAGGTGTGCACAAATGTTCTCGAAACCGTGCATATATGTTCAAGATAATTAATGGATGCACTTATGCCTTTTAGGTGGTGCACAAATGTTCTCGAAGTCGTGCATATATGTTCTCGAAGCCGTGCATATATGTTCTTGAAGCGTGCACACATGTTTTTTAATCTCTTGCACATCCATATTATAATTTAATTGTATTTCATTTGATATCAAAATTTGTGTATTGTATTTAGGTTTTTGCTTTGTTATAAATTTAGAGTTATATGTTTATGTTTTTTGTTATAAATTTCAAAGATTAAAAAATGTAAACCATAAACATAAGTGTAATTACCATTTAAAAAAAGTAAGTTTGATATCTAAACAATTCTACGCAAGAAACATATGTAAATTTACAATATTTAAAAAAACACATATGCACCTTAATTTCTGAAAAACATGTATACTTAAAAAAGTGTAAATTTTAAAAAAATTAATTTTGAAAATTAAGGAAATAAAAAACGTTTTTTAAATTAAAAAAATTCAAAAAGAATAATTAAAATGTGTTTTTGACTATTATACCTTTTGAAATTAAGAAAAACATTATAATTATAAACTAAATTTAGATTGGTCTAAAATGGTGATTGTAAGTCTAATACAAAAAAACTGGTTTGTGTATTGAATGTCCCCAATATAGATATATAGTATAGTTATTCATATCTATATATATATTAAATATATAGTATATATATATATATATATATATATATATATATATATATATATATATATATATATATATATACTAGTTACATAACCCGCCCGACGGGCGGGTATGCTTCAGGCATCTTTTTAGAGAAAAAGTTTGTGTTAGTTTGGCTTAATAATTGCGAGTGTAGAGTATAGTTGGCCATGAATGGATCAAAACGGTTTAGTTAGGTCTGGGCTAGTGTGTTTTAGCCCGGTCAATATTAAACGGTTCAGTTAGGTCCGTGTCGATCTGTTTTGGGCCGGTCAATATTATGTCATTACAGTTTCCAAAAACTGTTTACTTACGTCCTGGTTGGTGTGTTTTGGTCTGGTCAATATTAAACGGTTCAGTTAGGTCCGGGTCAGTCTGTTTTGGTCCGATCAATATAGTGTCATACATTCAAAGTCTCAAACCTATTACCATTATAAGTACTTTGACTTTTGCAGCTATAAAAAATAAATACGTTGACTACTGTGGTAAAATTTATAACTTTTGAACTATTTTGTCTTTTGAGGTCAAACCTACAACTTATCACCATATACCTATCTTTTGCTCTATATAAGTCGATTCTATGTCTCTCGACCAAACTAATGTCTTCTTTGATATAGTGAACATCAGTTTGCACCTAAAAAGATAACTCGTATGTTTCACAAGGTCCACGTACATTGGATATGTTTAACTATGTAAGTTAAAGTATTGATTAAAAGGTCCCATAAAATGTGTTTGTAGCTGCTAAGATAGAGTAAATGGTGATTACATATGAGAGAAAATAGATCAATGTAAAAGATAATTATCATACAAACATAAAATAAATTGTATTGAAAAAGTAATATGGATGTATTGATATCCAAAAAGTGGCGTGACTAATAATAAATAGATAGAGTAAACGGTGAATCTGTTTTAAACTAATACATATAATGTTGTCGTAGGTCGGTGAATTATAAAAAAATGGTGTCGTAGGTTGATGAAGTAAAAAATAACAATGTTAACAATGCACGAAGGTTCGTTATACTTGTAGTATGTCAAATAAACCGAAAAGGAAGCAAAAAAGCTAAAAAGTATACAAATGTATGTAAAATTAGTTGCTTCCAATTCTTTCAAGAATTGCACAACAATCGGCCGCTTGTGTTTCCATACTGCATATCAAAACATTGATTTTCTAACATATCCATTTTATGTGTAATATCGATCAGTATATTATCAATAAAAGGGGTAACATACAAACTCATTTATGTCTTTTTTTTGCAAATATAATCACCTACTCCCATTAATCTCATGAAAATATAAAGGCTTAACTTAGCATGTTGTTACTAAAGTGGTCGGACTAAAAAGTTAACACGAAGTCACAAATAAAGGAAGTATCAATAATCAATAAGTTTAAAAACAACTTTACGCCTATTTACGCCAATTTCTGTTCCAATCAAACAAATAAACTTTCCAGTGCTTATTGATGCAAATAACTAAAAGAATATCATATGATTACTAAGTCAGTCTCACTCTCATAAACATTATCTAAAGGAATTTTAAGTGCATTAAGTGGTTTTAACATACAGAAAAATAGCATAAAGGAAAGTACTATACACAAGTTAACAACATATATGTTCATCTCTCACTACAGACAAACATGATCAGAATACCTGAAATGGTGTTATGTAATCACATAGCTAAAAAGAAATGAAAATGACCCAAGTTAGTAGTGAAGTCGTCGATGTCTTTAGCTTTTCTAATAAACATGTGGTTGATCGCACAAACAATACGTTATATGCTTTTTAGGGTTGTAGTTAAACTTACAAAACAACACGGTAAGATATCAACATGTATGAATATATTATTACTGATATACACTTACCTGTTTGGTACAGAAATGGAATTTCTTTAGTGATCCTTGAGTCTTCCTTTGCTAAGCCATCATCCTTTCACATAGAACATAGCATTTTTTTCATGAACTTTTCTTTATTTCCTGTAACAGAAGTAAAATGGAAGCCAATAATAATATGTAGTCACCTTCAATGTAGTCATGTAAAATGATAACTGTTCATAAAGTTCATCAATAACAAAAACACATGCAGATTCAATTTTAAGAATAACCTTTTTAAGGAAGTAACTTTTTGGTACCGGTAGAGTCAGGTTGGGTTAACTAAGAATACTTTGCCTAAAAGCTTTAAATCCTTTATAAACAATTACGTTATTTCAAAATTTTAACTAAAATGATGAGGAAACTTTGGACAAATTCCTATATGTTTAACCTACTCAACCCATTTGACTCGTTTCCTTTTTACCTTGGTTTTTTAACGCATATGAATCATGAGAGATAAAAGCAGAACTCGGATCAAACAGTTCACAAGTAAGCATGTTAAAAGTGCATCCTCCAAAAGAAAGGTAGTTGTATACATCACCGGCTTACCTGCAAATATGAAGCTAATTATTCTTAGTAAGGTGTAAGGCTATATCCAGATGTTTAAATATAGATCTATTCATCCTTCAGTTTATTAGCCAAAATCACCGTGTGCTTAGAACCAAGCAATAGTATACGCAACGAACAATACAAAAAACAAAGATTTACAACCTGAAAAGATCCTTAAAAACTGCTAGGAGAGCTGCACTCAGGAAGATTGTCCTTCTTGACAACACTTTAAGCTAACAAGTTTTCTTCTACTTTCTTCAAGTTTCGCCATGCTATCCTCCAGATAATGTATCGGTTCCTCTTTCAATAGCATCATAACCTTGAAGAATACCTGATAATATAATGAACATATATCAGATTATCTGAATTCAAACCAAACGTTTATAAAGAGAATAATGAAGTAATTACCGTCGTCTTTAGACACGTTAAGAAAAGCTTGCAACTTTAAGGCTTTCTGATGCTACAACATCCCCCGAACTGTTATGAAAATTAAGATATTTAAGGTCCACTTTATATGTGAAATTCAAAAAAACTAATTGTGGATTGTTCAGGTGGACTTTTTACCATTTTATATATGATGGGTCGATTTTGGTTGCTTTTTAACTTAAAAGGGGGATATTAAGGAATACGGCTTAAAAGTGGAACGGTACAAAATGGCTTACACACCCGTATAAAAAATGTAATGGAATTTAATAAGTTTTTTTATAAGGTCTAACAGTGACACTTGCGACCTTTTTTCATCACAATGGTAGATTTCTAATCTCACGACCGTCATGCGCAATTTGCTCAGAACCTCTATACAGTAAGTGAAATGGTTTTAAACACATTTTAGTTATATGGGTTCCACACTCATGCATATACAAAAACAAGTAAATTAAAAGGAGAAATATCAAATCTACTCTGTATTTAGCACGATAAAGAGTAATGAAATCATCCAAACGCGCATAGCATTAAGCACCTAATGCATTCTTCTCAACTAATAATGATCAAATATAATAGTTAATGTTAAGAAGATGCATTCCCTCTTTCCCCCATCTGTAATCGAACTTAGAAGCGACATAGGAATCCAAATACGTCCCCACGTACACCAACAAATCACTACGAAAAGTTTATTAAGAAAGCAACAAAGATAAATAATATACCCACTGATAGCATATGTCTATACCTGTAGCTAAAAATGTTATAAAGGTTACAAAATCATACGAATCAAAATAGTAGAAAAGAAAGACCTTGACTTATACAGCGTCCTAGATCTAGGAGAAAAAGACACTTCTGACTTCTTCAGCATCCTTAAGATCTATGTCAATACATGACCAAAACTCTTAGCCTTTAGGACAAAGATACTTAAAAATTAGAGAGAAGACTGATTATTAGAGTGGTTACGATATATAAAATCTTACGTAATATACATTTCCCTTAACGAGGATTGAGATTATTCAAGTCCCAGCCTTCGAATTAAATAAACGGCTAAGCAAAAAGTTTTTTGGCCCATTTTTAGAATATAAATTTGGTTGTTTTCGTCTTGGATTGTCTTTAGAAACAACACTTATAAGATCTTTCACAATACTAGTCTCCCGCGAGTTTGATTCAGCACACATATCACGAAGACATCTCAAAATATTCTCTTGTCTCGCTCTGCCATATTCTTTTTCCATTATCCCCGTATTCTCTCTTACAAAGATAAGTTTATGTCATAAACACCTCACAGTGAAAGAAACTCAAACATAGACAAAGGATTATTTAGAGGAGTGGCAATGCATATATCAATCGCTTTATTCCATAAATTCCACGTACGCTTCATCCACATTGATTTCTACATCATTGGATTTGCATAGAAGATTTTCATCAATCGACAAAGCGCATGCTCAGAATCACTGACAGTAAATAGAACCAAAAAATCTGTTTTCCATATAGGAATGACATTAGCCAGTACTGTAAACACCACCCCAAAATCAGTCGTAAAAGCAGGAAGGTAACGAATGGGGTGCTACGTCACATTACAAAAATCATCAAAAGAAACATAGAACAAACGACCTTAAATGGACGTTTAAAAATAAAAGCGATATCAATCAATGAGCCATAAAACAAAAGATCAGGAGTTTTCACGTTACCGATAAAAATCCCATAGTTTTGATCACAAAGACATAAGATTTTATAAGACAAAAGTTTTCATGAATTTAAGAAATCAGAAATCTCCTCTTAATAAGATTATCCGTCACGGCCCCATCCAAGGTTAGCCTCAACACACCATGAATTATAACAAGCTAAAACTCAAACAACAAATTGTTGAAGTGAAATTTATAGATTTATCAAGAAATAGCGTTGACCCACAAAGTCGAAGGAAATAGATATAACCTAATGAAACACATTCGAACTAGTCCAACACTTTGTATAATTCGCCCGACAACTCATGACACCGAACTAACGTACATAACTGTAAACAAAACCTGTACTCGAGTTTGTGCCCAACACGGATACAAGATGATTACAGAAAAACCTCCTAATGAATTTTCTCAATACACAATTTGTACCAAATGCATCTAGAAACATTATCATCAAAGTTAAATGCTTCAATGGTCAACTAGACAACTACACAACCCACAAACGGGTATGGTCTGTACACCGATAGGAATCCTATCCATAAACACTTAGCTTATCCCAACAGTATTCTTACAATACGTTCATAGATAAAAGGGGACTTTAAATCATAATTACTGTAACTTTAGGCAATAAATGTAATCCAGGAAATAAGCATACAATAATGTTGAAAACAACTTGCTTGTCCAAAGAAATCAAGCATGTACATCTCCCCCGAATTTAAATAAAGCAAGTAGCAGAAAAAGGGCTACGAACTCACCTCGAGTAAAATGAGTAATCTACAAGTATTCACAATAGAAAATGCGTCACCAGAAGATCACGAATAGCGCCAACATAATCAATCAATTAGTTCGTCAAGAAGTACTAGAACACTTTCTGTAGCTATATAGGTCCGTTTATAGCTCATCAGACACTTCAGAGTCGGAGCTTTCATAATTAAAAGGTCATGTATTGTACTATGAGGAGCTAAGGACACTCTTAAATCGTAAATCCCCAACATCGTCGATACACCACCACGAAAGAGGCCTCATTATGAAACTCCCTAGTAATACAAGTACACTCATTGCTTAACTAACTATAAAACCACATAATAATTTCACTATATACTATATCACCGTCTTATCGGTTTGCGGCGAAAAGAATTTGTGGTTTAACAAGTTACAAAAACGTTTATAAATTAACCGTTGAATGTCTAACTGGCGTAACTATTCCGCATTTATAAGCCAGATTTTTTTACCACGTTCTACATGCCCACGGCTTTCACTATTATTAGACTGAATCTATCATAAATTTCTGGACCCCTAATCTGCGGTGAACAGTACACTAGTTACGTTCAACACTACTAAAAAAAGCCAATTACAAACCAGTTATAAAAGTTATTTGTTATAGTTTTTAAGTTATCGAAAAAAATCAAAAACCCGTAAACGATCGTATTTTTATTCAGTTAATAAGCCGTTATTAGCGATTCTTTCGAGTACTTTCTTGTTAGAAAGTCCTGACTATTTATGGCGACGCGTTTAGAAAAAAAATACACGAGGTTTTCCAACTGTCCCATGAATTAGTAACTTTTATAAAAAAAAAGTTTTATTAATAAATATGATCTATATCTAGTTAAAACGAAAACTTGAAATCCAAAGTCACGTATCATTTTGCATTATAAATTGGTTTTTCGAGATTTTCTTATCATTTGGAAATCACATCATGTACATTAGTATTCTGTCATATAAAAATATAAAATGAAGGACTTTATTTTTTGAATCATAAAATAGCAACTTTTTGAATATCTTAAGAAAAATAATGTTTAAAAAACTAGTTTTTTATAACTTTAAGTTAACAACATTGTTACTATAGTCCATTATATACAACATATTAATCAACATTCTTACATCCCTTAAGAGTCTCTAGTCCATGAATTATGCAAAACCACAAAACACATACTAGGTGTAGGAAAATTATAATCACAAGTAAAAATACAGTATTTTGTACACGAAGCAAAAGAATAATACCATATGTTACCGCCGACCGCGCATGCGCTAGTATGTTGCTAGTTTTACTTGATGAAATGGCTCAAATAATAAAATCTATACAGTAAATAAGAAACAAAACGGTGTCTATTAAATGATTAGTCATCACACACAATAAAGTTACTAATCAACTGTTTTCATTTGTGAGCACCGAATAAAAAAATTCACAACAAACACAGATTAAACACTTACAAAAATCTATTAAACACAATAGACGAACATGAAATATTAACAGCAAAGAGCCTAAAACAATGGATATAATATGCCACTATTAAGCCAAAACTTGTGTTGAATAAAACAATATGGTATCAAAACGCGACGATGGCGGAAACTGATCGGAAAGATGACGAATGACAACAGTGGTTCGAATCACGAATGCAGAAATGACGGAACAATGAAGATAGGCACAATTGATTCAGGTGTATATACGATAGAAACGTAACTTTCCAAATTACCTTCAAACCACTTAGACAATAAAGACAAATGTTGACATAGTTGTAATATAGTTTAATAACTTATATAATACATATAAATATTATCGATGAAACAGAAGACACACAAAAGGTTTGCAAAAACCCTTCATTGGTTACTTGGTAAGAAAAATCCATTCTCTCAAAGGTATGTCCAACACCCAATGTTCGTGTATAACCAAACAGCTTCTATGACTTAGTAACCCATAGGTTTCCCACCATAACCTCCTATACAAACAAGCCTTAAGAGCATCAAATCTCATCTAGTTCACTCATATGTGTGTATGTTGTTTGATCAATGTCCAAATGTTTTGTGTTTACTTGAACTATGTTCTGCTCAATTTTATCATTAACATCTGTAAGAGCATCAATTACTCACATTAGTTTTCATCTTAAGTGTATCATTTCTAGAAATTTCTTCTGTATTTGCCCTTTGAGTGAACTCCAAATTTATGGTTGAGTTAGATCATATTGATTTGTGTTTATGACATCTAGTAGGTATGTTATATTAGTCATTGTCATTGCACAACACACATTTGTTACATTATTAATACTCTATATCATTTGTTTTGTAGGTTAACCGATTTACGAGGGTTTTGCTTGTCTTTGTTCAGATGCCTATTTCTCACACAAATCATGGTTTACCAGGTAAATGATATTATTATATTAGTGGTTGTAAAACTTGCATTGGGGTTGGCTTCTTCTAACCAGCATGCGAGCTCTTTCTTTCAACTCATACCTCGAGCTTTTCTTCCAACTCATAGCTTGAAAGTTTAAACTACTTTGGTTAGGATCAGCCTTGTCATTAAGAAGTGTGTTTTTTAAGGTTATTATTCTGGTTTATTGAAGTTATTTTTCTCCTTCCTACCGGGGCGTCAGTATTTCCGGGTGGTTATCAAAATTGGAATAAGTAGTTATAATAGTCTCACATTCCCAACCTTCAGATTCATCATTGATTTCCTCTAACGACTTGTCTTGTTTGTGATTTTCATTTTCATTTTCAAACTGTTAAAAACCGCATGTTTCAAACCTAAAATGAATAATTACAAAGTCATTGATAGGCATGTTCCTCAAATGCGAAATAAAGCTTCTTTGTAGACCACGTTTGTTGTTGATTTAGCGTAATTTCCATCTTCGTCGCAACACAAAATTTTCAATCCCTTTTTGCTTTTAACTCTAGAGACAGCGACGTAAAGTTGTCCATGTGAGAATACCGGACGTTGTAAAAATATCCCGACGTGAGTGAATGTTTGGCCTTGACTTTTATTAATAGTCAACACTACCGGGAATTGTCTCATGTTAAATTTAAATGGCATATTTGTATCAGTAGGGCTTAGGTCCACTTTTATGTGAAATTCAAAAAAACTAATTGTGGATTGTTCAGGTGGACTTTTTACCATTTTATATATGATGGGTCGATTTTGGTTGCTTTTTAACTTAAAAGGGGGGAGATTAAGGAATACAGCTTAAAAGTGGAACGGGTCAAAGGGGTTGCAACCCGAATAGAAAAATGTATTGGAATTAAATAAGTTTTTCAGGGTCGAACAGGGACATTGCGACCTTTTTTCATAGCAGGGGTAGATTTATCTCACGCTCATGCGCATTTGCTCACCTCTATACAGTAAGTGAAATGGTTTTAAATTTTAGTTTATGGGCCACACTCATGCATATAAAATACAGTAAATGATAAAGAAATATCAGTTACCTTATTTGAGCACGTAAGTGTTGAATATCATCCAACGCGCTAGCATTAAGCAACTAATGCTTTCTTCTCAAAATAATGATCAAAATAATAGTTTATGTTAAGAAGATGCATTCCCTCTTTACCCATCTGTTGAACTTCAGAAGGCGATAGAATCCAAATACGTCCCACGTACCCAACAAATCCCCTACAAAAGTTTATTAGAAGCAAAAGATAATAATAATACCCTACTGATAGCATATGTATACCTGTAGCTAAAATGTTATAGGTTACAATCATACGAATCAAAGAGTAGAAAAGACTCTTGACTTATTCAGCGTCCTTAGATCTATGTAGAAAAGACTCTTGACTTCTTCAGCGTCCTTAGATCTATGTCAATACAGACAAAAACTCTTAGCCTTTAAGGCAGATACTTAAATTAGAAGCTGATTATTGGTGGTTACATATAAAAAATCTTTGTAATACATTTCCCTTAAAGAGATTGAGATTATTTCAAGTCCATTGCTTCAATAAATATACGGCTAAGCAAAAATTTCTGGCCATTTTTGAATATAATATTGGGTGTTTTTCGTCTTGGATTCTTTAGAAGTCAACACTTTTAGATCATTCACATACAAGTCTCCCGCAGTTTGTTCAGACATTCACAAGACTCTCAAAATATTTCTCTTTGTCGCTCTGCCATATTCTTTCCTTATCCCCCGTTTCTCTGAAATAAGTTATGTCATAAAACCTCAGTGAAAGAAACTCAATGAGACAAAGGATTATATTAGAGGTGGCAATTGCATATTTCACCTTTGTACACAAATTCCGTACGCTTCTCCACTTGATTTCATCATTGGGTTGTGCATAGAGTTCATCTCTAAGTTGCAGAATCACTGGAGTAATAGGACCAAAAAATTGTTTTCCATATAGGTATGACATTGCCAAGTACTGTAACACCCCCCAAAATCAGGTCGTAGCGGAAAGGTAACAATGGGGTGCTACGTCAAAGTACAAAAATCAAGATATAGAAAACGACCTTAAATGGACGTTAAAAATAAGATTCATTCAATGCCATTACAAAAGATCAGAGTTTTCACGTTAGGTCCCATAGTTTTGATAAAAAGACATTAAGATTTTATAAGACAAAAGTTTCATTGAATTTAAGAAATCAGAATCCCTCTAATAGATATCCGTCATGGCTCATCAAGCTTATTCTCAGCACCTAAGATTATAAACATGCTAAAACGTAAACAAAATTGTGAGTAAATTCATAGGTTTATCGGAAATAGCGTGGAACAAAGATCGAAAGTAATAGTAGACTAAGAAACACATTCGGAATAGTCCAACACTTTGTATTAATTGCCCTAAGCTCATTGAACCGAACCTTAACAAGTAATAAATGTAAACATAACCAGTACTCGAGGTTTGATGCCCCATCACAGTAAATATGTTACAAAACATCTACGTAATTTTCTATACACATCCTATGAGTTTCTTCAAATGTTAAATGATCAAATGGTAAATAGAAACCACAGCCCAAACGGGGATGGTCAGTCCCGATAGATCTATCCATAACACTAGCGTATACCCAACAGGTATTTAACGGTTCATGATAAAAGGGGACTTAAATGGCAATACGGTAACTTAGGCAATAATGTAATTAGGAAACAGTATACAGTTTTGAAAACACTTGTGTCTAAATAAATCAAGCATGTAATCTCCCCCGTATTTAATAAAGCAAGTAGTAGAAAAAGGGGCTACGAACTCACCTCGAGTGAATGGTAATCAACAAGTATTCACAATAGAAAATGCGTCACAAAGGAATCCGAAGGCAACCTAATCCAATATAGGTCGTATAAGTACTAAACACTTTGATTATTTATAGGTCGTATAGCTCATCATACTATCGTTCGGGCTATCATAATTAAGAGGTCATGTAGTGACGTATGAGGAGCTAGGACACTTTAAATCGTAAATCCAACAACTCGTCGATACGCCACCCCGAAGAGGCCTCATTATGAAACTCCCTAGTAATATAGTACTTTGCTTAACTAAAACCACATATAATTCTATATAGCTATATCACCGTCTAATCGTTTTGGTAAAATTGTGTTTAACAAGTTAAAACGTTTATAATTACCGTTGTAGTAAAACTGGCGTAACTTTCGCGTTTTAAGCCCGATTTTAACGTTTCTTATGCCCACGCTTTCGTATTAGGACGAGTTATCATAATTTGACATTTTCATAATTTGGACCTACTGGTGAACAGTACTTTTTACTGTTCACACCAGTTATAAAGTTATTTTTATAGTTTTAGTTATCGTAAAACCCGTAAACGTCGTATTTTATTCGTTATAGCTCCGTTTTTAGCGATTCTTTCGAGTACTTTCTTGTTATTGAAAGTCCTATCTATTTATGAGGTTTACAAAAATAAAAGTTTCTGTCATGAATAGTAACTTTTATAAAAAAATAGTTTTATAAAAGTATATATTTAACGTAAACTTGAAATCGTCGTATCTTTTTCGTTATAAATCGGTTTTTCGAGTTTCTTATCATTTTGGAATCATCATGACATGTATTTTTTTATAAAAATATAAGATGAAGGCTTTATTTTTTGGATTAAAACAGCAACTTTTGAATATTTTTAGAAAAATATGTTTAAAAGTAGTTTTTATAACTTTTTAGTTTAACCACTTTGTTACTAGTCCATTATAACACTTATTATCACATTTCTTACATCCTTAGGGTCTCTAGTCCATGATTTATTCAACCACATAACACATGAATAGGTGTACAAAATTATAATCACAAGCAGAAATACGTTTTACACAAGCAAAAATTATACCAATGTACCCGCCGCCGCAATGCGCGAGTATGTGCTAGTTTATTGTGAAATGCTCAAATATTAAATCTATACATTAAATAAGAAAAAAAAACGTGTCTATTAAATGATTAGTCATCATCACCAATAAAGTAATCACTGGTTTCATTTGTGAGCACCGAATAAAAAATTCACATCAAATCTGAGATTAAATTTCAAAAATCTATTAAATCACATAGACGAACATGAATATTAACGGAAAGGCCGAAGGCAATGGATATATATGACAGTAGCCAAAACTTGGTTGAATAAATCAATATGGGTACAAAAGACGATGGCGAGAGACTGATCGGAGATGACGAATGACAACAGTGGTTCGAAATCACGATGCGGATCGACAAACAATGATGAGGGCACTTGATTCATGTGTATATACGATAACGTAACTTTCAATTACATTCAAAATCACTTAGACAATAAAGACGAGATGTTGATGTTGTTTATTTTTAATAACTTATATGATCAGATATTAGTATCGATGAAAGAGAACAAAAAGGTTTGCAAAAACCCTTCAGGTTAGCTTGGTATGAGAAAATCCATTCTCAAAGGTATGTCCAAACCCATTTCGTGTATACCAAACAGCTTCTATGACTTTGTAACCCATAGGTTCATACCCATACCTCCGGACAAAACACGCCCATAAGAGCATCAATCTTTTTTAGTTCACTCATATGTGTGTATGTTGTTTGATCATGTAAATGTTTGTGTTTATGACTTGTTGCTCAATTTTATTCATGTAAATCTGTTAAGAGCATCAATTTCTTTTAGTTTCATCTTAAGTGTATCATTTCTAGAAATTTCTGTTTGCTTTTGTGACTCAATTTTGGTTGGTTGATTATAGTTTTTGTGTTTAGGACATCTGTGGTATGTTTATTAGTCATTGTCATTGCACAGACATATTTGTTTACATTATTAATACCTCTTATATATTTGTTTTGTAGGTTACGATTCTCAGTTTGCTTGTCTTTGTTATGCCATTTCTCACACAAATCATGGTTTCCAGGTAAATGATTTATTATATTGTGTTGGTAAACTTGCCAGTGGTGGTGGCTTTCTTACCAGCCTCGAGCTTTTCTTCCAACTCATAGCTTGAAAGTTTAAACTACTTTGGTTAGGATCAGCCTTGTCATTAAGAAGTGTGTTTTTTAAGGTTATTATTCTGGTTTATTGAAGTTATTTTTCTCCTTCCTACCGGGGCGTCAGTATTTCCGGGTGGTTATCAAAATTTGAATAAGTAGTTATAATAGTCTCACATTCCCAACCTTCAGATTCATCATTGATTTCCTCTAACGACTTGTCTTGTTTGTGATTTTCATTTTCGTTTTCAAACTGTTAAAAACCGCATTTTTCAAACCTAAAATGAATAATTACAAAGTCATTGATAGGCATGTTCCTCAAATGCGAAATAAAGCTTCTTTGTAGACCACGTTTGTTGTTGATTTAGCGTAATTTCCATCTTCGTCGCAACACAAAATTTTCAATCCCTTTTTGCTTTTAACTCTAGAGACAGCGACGTAAAGTTGTCAATGTGAGAATACCGGACGTTGTAAAAATATCCCGACGTGAGTCAATGTTTGGCCTTGACTTTTATTAATAGTCATTGCGAAACACAACGCTACCGGGAATTGTCTCCTGTTAAATTTAAATGGCATTTTTGTATCAGTGGGGCTTAGGTCCACTTTTATGTGAAATTCAAAAAAACTAATTGTGGATTGTTCAGGTGGACTTTTTACCATTTTATATATGATGGGTCGATTTTGGTTGCTTTTTAACTTAAAAGGGGGATATTAAGGAATACGGCTTAAAAGTGGAACGGGTCAAATGGGTTGCAACCCGAATAGAAAAATGTATTGGAATTAAATAAGTTTTTTAGGGTCGAACAAGGACATTGCGACCTTTTCTCATAGCAGGGGTAGATTTATCTCACGCTCATGCGCATTTGCTCACCTCTATACAGTAAGTGAAATGGTTTTAAATTTTAGTTTATGGGCCACACTCATGCATATAAAATACAGTAAATGATAAAGAAATATCAGTTACCTTATTTGAGCACGTAAGTGTTGAATATCATCCAACGCGCTAGCATTAAGCAACTAATGCTTTCTTCTCAAAATAATGATCAAAATAATAGTTTATGTTAAGAAGATGCATTCCCTCTTTACCTATCTGTTGAACTTTAGAAGGCGATAAAATCCAAATACGTCCCACGTACCCAACAAATTCCCTATAAAAGTTTATTAGAAGCAAAAGATAATAATAATACCCTACTGATAGCATATGTATACCTGTAGCTAAAATGTTATAGGTTACAATCATACGAATCAAAGAGTAGAAAAGACTCTTGAGTTATTCAACATCCTTAGATCTATGTACAAAAGACTCTTGACTTCTTCAACGTCCTTAGATCTATGTCAATACAGACAAAAACTCTTAGCCTTTAAGGCAGATACTTAAATTAGAAGCTGATTATTGGTGGTTACATATAAAAAATCTTTGTAATACATTTCCCTTAAAGAGATTGAGATTATTTCAAGTCCATTGCTTCAATAAATATACGGCTAAGCAAAAATTTCTGGCCATTTTTGAATATAATATTGGGTGTTTTTCGTCTTGGATTCTTTAGAAGTCAACACTTTTAGATCATTCACATACAAGTCTCCCGTAGTTTGTTCAAACATTCACAAGACTCTCAAAATATTTCTCTTTGTCGCTCTGCCATATTCTTTCCTTATCCCCCGTTTCTCTGAAATAAGTTATGTCATAAAACCTCAGTGAAAGAAACTCAATGAGACAAAGGATTATATTAGAGGTGGCAATTGCATATTTCACCTTTGTACACAAATTCCGTACGCTTCTCCACTTGATTTCATCATTGGGTTGTGCATAGAGTTCATCTCTAAGTTGCAGAATCACTGGAGTAATAGGACCGAAAAATTGTTTTCTATATAGGTATGACATTGCCATGTACGCCAACCGAGTGTAGCACCACATCTTGGCTGCATTCAGATAAAGATTCTTATAAGAAAATGTACGTTATTATGTAAACATAGAAGAAATAAAAATTGTGATACTTATATTATTTTGATAGGGACCGGAAAACTAACCTGGTACATAGGTAGGATTGCAGGGAGGATCCAGAATCTGAACGTACAGTTCTGATAATAAATTTCAAATAAAAAATGTATTTTGCCAGCCATGACCTTGTATTTTGCCCACATGTTGCAAACTTCATTTAAAAGCCATATACGTGGTTTTTCCATAAGAGTTGGTATGACAATGCCATTACAAAAGATCAGAGTTTTCACGTTAGGTCCCATAGTTTTGATAAAAAGACATTAAGATTTTATAAGACAAAAGTTTCATTGAATTTAAGAAATCAGAATCCCTCTAATAGATATCCGTCACGGCTCCCATCCAAGCTTATGCCTCAGCACCTAAGATTAAAACATGCTAAAACGTCAACAAAATTGTTGAGTGAATTCATAGGTTTATCAGGAAATAGCGTGGACCACAAGATCGAAGTAATAGTAGACTATGAAACACATTCGATAGTCCAACACTTTGTATTATTGCCCTAAGCTCATGACACCGAACCTTAACGTAATAAACTGTAAACAAACCAGTACTCGAGGTTTGTGCCCCAACACGGATACAGATGTTACAAAAACATCCTACGAATTTTCTCAATACACATCCTATGAATTTTCTTCAAATGTTAAATGCATCAATGGTCAACTAGAAACCACAGCCCAAACGGGGATGGTCAGTCCCGATAGATCTATCCATAACACTAGCGTATACCCAACAGGTATTTAACGGTTCATGATAAAAGGGGACTTAAATGGAAATACGGTAACTTAGGCAATAATGTAATCAAGAAATAGCATACAATTTTGAAAACACTTGTGTCTAAATAAATCAAGCATGTAATCTCCCCCGTATTTAATAAAGCAAGTAGTAGAAAAAGGGGCTACGAACTCACCTCGAGTAAATGGTAATCAACAAGTATTCACAATAGAAAATGCGTCACGAAGGAATCCGAAGGCAACCTAATCCAATATAGGTCGTATAAGTACTAAATACTTTGATTATTTATAGGTCGTATAGCTCATCATACTATCGTTCGGGCTATCATAATTAAGAGGTCATGTAGTGACGTATGAGGAGCTAGGACACTTTAAATCGTAAATCCAACAACTCGTCGATACGCCACCCCGAAGAGGCCTCATTATGAAACTCCCTAGTAATATAGTACTTTGCTTAACTAAAACCACATATAATTCTATATAGCTATATCACCGTCTAATCGTTTTGGTAAAATTGTGTTTAACAAGTTAAAACGTTTATAATTACCGTTGTAGTAAAACTGGCGTAACTTTCGCGTTTTAAGCCCGATTTTAACGTTTCTTATGCCCACGCTTTCGTATTAGGACGAGTTATCATAATTTGGACCTACTGGTGAACAGTACTTTTTACTGTTCACACCAGTTATAAAGTTATTTTTATAGTTTTAGTTATCGTAAATCTCGTAAATGTCGTAACTTATTCGTTTTAACTCCGTTTTTAGCGATTCTTTCGAGTACGTTCTCGTATTTAAAAGTTTTATCATATTAATGATGTTTTAAAAATATAAGTTTCTGTGGTGAATAGTAATTTTTATAAAAATAGTTTTATAAAAGTATATATTTAACGTAAACTTGAAATCGTCGTATCTTTTTCGTTATAAATCGGTTTTTCGAGTTTCTTATCATTTTGGAATCGTCATGACATGTAGTATTTTATAAAAATATAAAATGAAGGCTTTATTTTTCGAATTAAAACAGCAACTTTTGAATATTTTTAGAAAAATATGTTTAAAACTAGTTTTTATAACTTTTTAGTTTAACCACTTTGTTACTAGTCCATTATAACATTTATTATCACATGTCTTACATCCTTAGGGTCTCTAGTCCATAATTTATTCAACCACATAACACATGAATAGGTGTACAAAGTTATAATCACAAGCAGAAATATGTTTTACATGTTTAAAAGTAACCTAATGGTGATTTAACTATACAGAATTATATAGAACATGAAAGTAAATAATATGGTAAGTTAGAGTTCTTAGGAGACCTTAAGAAAGATGAGTAAGGATGGTACACAAGAAAGCCTCAAGTATTTATCAAGAAAATACTTCCACAAACCCTAGTTTTTCATAGAAACCTTAACCTTGAACTTTCTTGTCTTAACACTTGTAAAGATTAAACCAACTCTTCTAAACACTTTAGGACATCATAGATATGTTGTAAGAAGGTGTGAAAATGTGATAAGTAAAATTTTGTATGGATTGGGTGTTGGTTTGAGTTTGGCCGTGGGTTTAGAGGAGAGACGAGAGTTTTTTGTGTTGTTTCACCTTAAGAATGAATATGTGTGTGTATTCTTACTAGTTTCTACCTTATATATCCATAAGACTAGTCAAAGATGTATTAATCAAAGACCATAAAGACCTAGGGACAAGATGAGGGTTTTTGGGGAGTCTTTGGTCTTAGTCTTAAATTCAATGAAACATCCCATGGAATTAAGGAATGTGTTTTTTTCAACACAAAATATCTTTGTGTTTTCTATCTATAAAATTGGATGTATATGTATATAAGTAAGATATTATGTTAAATTTTTGGGTATTAGGTATAAAAGTGGATATTTGTTAAAGCGTAGAAAAGTTTTGGTGGTTCCGGGAATACCTAAATATATTTTATCTCGAAACGTAAATACTTTACGTAATCAATAAAAATAAAATATAAAAGCTAATTATTACTTTTGTAAAATAATATAATGTTTGCTTGATGAAAACTTTAATTTGTTTGGTGTCCGTTTACGTTGATTGTTAATTTTTAGCTTACGCGATTTTACGTAACAATTAAAATTAAAAGCAAACATGTACGAGAAAAAAAAATAGTGAATTAAATGATGTCGTTCATTGATCAAAAATACGAATTGTTACAAATATTCCCATATTATTGATCGACAACGTACTCATTTAGAATAATAAAATTATTCACGGATTAATCATGCAAATATATGACACAATTTATATTAAATATAACTTCATACCACGTACCTTTATCATTAATAAAATTGTCTTATAATCCCTTATCCAAATACTAAACACAGATATACATGAAACTACTAGCTAAACGAAGTCCCATGCTCCTAGCATGTTGAGTAAGCTTTCTTTTCGGTAAAGCCTTCGTAAAAGGATCTGCTAGATTTTCATATGTGTGAACTTTAAGAAGGTATCTTCTATGGTAGTGTCTGGCGCTCTTCTGAACCCCTGGTTCGTTGGCAATAAGAAGTGCGGTTGAATCGTCGCAAAACATCTTAATTGGTTCGTTTATTGTTGGTACTATACCAAGCCCTGTAATAAACTTTCCAATCCAAACAGCTTCCATCTCTGCTTCTGAAGCAGCTATGTATTCAGCTTCTGTAGCGGACATTACAGTAGTACTTTGCTTGGAGCTTTTCTAGTCTACTGCGCCTTCCATTCAAAATGTAGACGTATCCTGTCTGAGATTTTATTTCATCTCTATCAGTCTCAAATCCAGCATTGCAATAGTAATCAACTCGAAGTTCAACTTCAGGATTTCTACCATAAACCAAGAACATATCTTTAGTATTTCTTAAATACTTAAGAATGGTTTTCACCACAGTCCAGTGTGGTTTTCCTGGATTTTGTTAAAAACGGCTTGTTATATTTTGCGCGAACGCAACATCAGGTCTAGTGCATCTAACAACATACATAATGGAACCTACTGCCGAAGCATAAGGTACATTTTGCATACGCTTCACCTCTTTGGGTGTTGAAGCACCTTGTGTTTTATTCAAGTCAAGTCTTTCTTGCATGGGGATATTTTCTTGACAAGAAGTTTTTAGGGATACTGCTAGATGGGCATGGTCCTTCCGGATTTATACATTAGTTGATCATGCTTGATATTTGAGGGGCCTAACGATGCGATGCTCATTTTCGTATAAATTGTGTTATTAATTCTAATAATATGTGGAGTGATGTGTATAAAAAAACTTTATAGAGAGTTAAGTAGATTGACGTTTTCATAATATGTTAATTTGATAGATACTTGAAATTATTCAGGTACAACAAAAAAATTTGAAGCGAATAGTACAACAGGATATATAAGCGGAAGTACAACAGAAATTTAAGCGAGAATTCCTAAAGGGATAAAGTCTAAGCATTGATATCATAAATTAATCATGATAGTCGATATTTATATAATTGATCGATAGAAATAGATATTGATATGTCAAAAGATAGACGTAAGAGATCGAATTTAAACCGAGTATTATATATCTAAGATTATATATAATGCAATAATGACAATCGGAAAAGTAAGTAAGGATCAGGGAATACGCGTGCGTGAATTCGGTTAGCGATTGAAGGATTTCTGTATTTAGAAATGAAAGAAAGGAAATCTTTAACTTTGTGGTTATAGAATAGGTTTGGTAAAATGACCAGCTCCTATATCTTTGCTCTGTGGTTCCATTCTGTAACACCCCCAAAATCAGGTCGTAACGGAATGGTAACAATGGGGTGCTACGTCAAAGTACAAAAACTAAGATATAGAAAACGACCTTAAATAAGCGTTAAAAATAAGATTCATTCAATGTCATTACAAAAGATCTGGTTTTCACGTTAGGTCCCTTAGTTCTTGATAAAATAGACATTAAGATTTTAAGTCTAAAAGTTTCATTGAATTTAGAAATCAGAATCCCTTAATACGATATCCGTCACGGCTCCCATCCAAGCCTTATTGCCTACGCACCTGAGATTAAAACATCGCTAAAAGTCAACAAAATTGTGAGTGAATTATAGGTTTATCAAGGAAATAGCGTGGACCACAAGATGAAGTTATAGTAGACTATTGAAACACTATTCAATAGTCTAAAACATGTATTATTGCCTAAGCTCATGAACCGAAACTTTAAGTCAATAAACTGTAATCAAACCAGTACTCAAGGTTTGTGCTCCAACACGGATACAGATGTTACAAAAACATCCTACGAATTTTCTCAATACAGATGTTGCCAAACATCCTACGAATTTTCTTCAAATGTTAAATGCGTCAATGGTCAACTAGAAACCACAGCCCAGACGGGGATGGTCAGTCCCGATAGATCTATCCATAACACTAGCGTATACCCAGTAGGTATTTTATCGGTTATGATAAAAGGGACTCTTTAATGGCAATACGGTAATATTAGGCAATAATGTAATCAGGAATAGCGTACAGTTTTGGATAAACACTTGTGTCAAAGAAATCAAGCATGTAAATCTCCCCCGTATTTAATCAAAGCAGTAGTTGAAAAAGGGGCTCCTTAACTCACTTGAGTGATATGGGAATCAACAAGTATTCACAATAGGAAAATGCGTACGCTTTACTATCGATGCAACCTAAATACAATATAGGTCGTATAAGTACTAAACACTTTGATTATTTATAGGTCATATAGCTCATCATACTATCGTTCGGGCTATCATAATTAAGAGGTCATGTAGTGACGTATGAGGAGCTAGGACACTTTAAATCGTAAATCCAACAACTCGTCGATACGCCACCCCGAAGAGGCCTCATTATGAAACTCCCTAGTAATATAGTACTTTGCTTAACTAAAACCACATATAATTCTATATAGCTATATCACCGTCTAATCGTTTTGGTAAAATTGTGTTTAACAAGTTAAAACGTTTATAATTACCGTTGTAGTAAAACTGGCGTAACTTTCGCGTTTTAAGCCCGATTTTAACGTTTCTTATGCCCACGCTTTCGTATTAGGACGAGTTATCATAATTTGACATTTTCATAATTTGGACCTACTGGTGAACAGTACTTTTTACTGTTCACACCAGTTATAAAGTTATTTTTATAGTTTTAGTTATCGTAAATCTCGTAAATGTCGTAACTTATTCGTTTTAACTCCGTTTTTAGCGATTCTTTCGAGTACGTTCTCGTATTTAAAAGTTTTATCATATTAATGATGTTTTAAAAATATAAGTTTCTGTGGTGAATAGTAATTTTTATAAAAATAGTTTTATAAAAGTATATATTTAACGTAAACTTGAAATCGTCGTATCTTTTTCGTTATAAATCGGTTTTTCGAGTTTCTTATCATTTTGGAATCGTCATGACATGTAGTATTTTATAAAAATATAAAATGAAGGCTTTATTTTTCGAATTAAAACAGCAACTTTTGAATATTTTTAGAAAAATATGTTTAAAACTAGTTTTTATAACTTTTTAGATTTAACCACTTTGTTTCTAGTACCATTATAAAATTTATGATCACTTGTCTTCACATCCTTAGAGATTAGTCCATAATTTTATTCAACCAAATAACACATGAATAGGTGTACTAAGGTTATAATCACAACGCAGAAATATGTTTTACATGTTTAAAGTAACTAATGGTGATTTATACTTATACAAGAATTATATAGAACATGAAGTTAATAATTTGGATATGTTAGATTCTTAGGAGACTTAAGAAAGAGGAGTAAGGATTGGTTACACAGAAAGCCTCAAGTATTTAATCAAGATAAATACTTCACAAACCATAGTTTTTCTTAGAAACCTTAACCTTGAACTTTCTTGTCTGAACATTGTAAAGATTAGACCTACTCTTTCCTAAACACTTTAGGACATCATAGATATGTTGTAGGAAGGTGTGAAAATGTGATAAGTAAAATTTTGTATGGATTGGGTGTTGGTTTGAGTTTGGCCGTGGGTTTGGAGGAGAGACGAGAGTTTTTTGTGTTGTTTCACCTTAAGAATGAATATGTGTGTGTATTCTTACTAGTTTCTACCTTATATATCCATAAGACTAGTCAAAGATGTATTAATAAAGACATTAAAGACCATGGGACAAGATGAGGGTTTTTGGGAGTGGGGGCTTTGTCTTAGTCTTAAATCAATGAAAATCCCATGGAATTAAGGAATGTGTTTTTTCAAACACAAAATATCTTTGTGTTTTCTATCTATAAAATTGGATGTATATGTATATAAGTAAGATATTATGTTAAATTTTTGGGTATTAGGTATAAAAGTGGATATTTGTTAAAGCGTAGAAAAGTTTTGGTGGTTCCGGGAATACCTTAAATATATTTTATACTCGAAGTAAATACTTTAGTAATCAATAAAAATTAAAATATAAGCATAATTATTACTTTTGTAAATATAATATTAATGTTTGCTTGATGATAAACTTTAATTTTGTTTTGGTGTCCGTTTACGTTGATTGTTAATTTTTAGCTTACGCGATTTTACGTAACAATTAAAATTAAAAGCAAACATGTACGAGAAAAAAAAATAGTGAATTAAATGATGTCGTTCATTGATCAAAAATACGAATTGTTACAAATATTCCCATATTATTGATCGACAACGTACTCATTTAGAATAATAAAATTATTCACGGATTAATCATGCAAATATATGTCACAATTTGATAGTAAATATACTTCATACCACGTACTTTATCATTTAATAAAATTGTCTTTTATCCCTTATCCAAATACTAAACACAGAATATACTTGCAACTACTTGCTAAAACGATAGTCCCCATGCTCTCAGCATGCTTGAGTAGCTTTCTTTCGGTAAAGCCTTCGTAAAAGGATCTGCTAGATTTTCATATGTGTGAACTTTAAGAAGGTATCTTCTATGGTAGTGTCTGGCGCCCCTCTGAACCCCTGGTTCGTTGGCAATAAGAAGTGCGGCTGAATTGTCGCAAAACATCTTAATTGGTTCGTTTATTGTTGGTACTATACCAAGCCCTGAAATAAACTTTCCAATCCAAACAGCTTCCATCTCTGCCTTCTAGAAGCAGGCTATGTATTCAGCTTTGTAGCGGACATTACGTAGTACTTGCTTGGAGCCTTTTCTAGTCTTACAGACGCCTTCATTCAAATTAGCGTATCCTGTCTGAGATTTTATTTCATCTCTATCGGTCTCAAATCCAGCATTGCAATAGCAATCAACTCGAAGTTCAACTTCAGGATTTCTACCATAAACCAAGAACATATTTTAGTATTTCTTAAATACTTAAGAATGGTTTTCACCCACAGAGCAGTGGGTGTTCCTGGATTTTGTTAAAACGGCTTGTTATATTATGCGCCGCAACGAACATCAGGTCTAATGCATCTAACCGCATACATAATGGATCCTACATCCAAAGGATAAGATACATTTTTCATTCGTTTCACCTCTCTAGGAGTTGAAGCACCTTGTGTTTTATTCAAGTCAAGTCTTTCTTGCATGGGGATGTTACCACGCTTGGAATTATCAATGCTATATCTCTTCAAGATCTTATCCATATATGCCACTCTTAACTGTAGCCCAATTAATCGCTTGCCTATTCGGTAGATCTTGATTCCAAGAATAAATGCTGCTTCCCCTAAATCTTTCATGGCGAAACATTTTCCAAGATATGTCTTTACACTTTGTAAACTTGGAATATGATTCCCATGATAATTATGTCATCGACATATAAGATGAGGAATGTAACATTACTCTCACTAGCCTTTTGATATACACATGGCTCATCAAGATTTTGAGCAAATTCAAACCTTTTGATTTCCTCATCAAATCTTTTATTCCAGCTTCTTGATGCTTGCTTAAGACCATACATAGATCTTTGAAGCTTGCATACTTTTCTGGAATGATTAGGATCAACAAAACCTTCACGTTACACCATATAAATATCTTCATCAAGACAACCATTTAAGAAGGCAGTTTTGACATCCATTTGCCATATCTCATTGTCATAGAACGCCGTTGTGGCTATAAGAATCCTAATAGCTCTAATTTCAGCAACATGTGAGAACGTTTCTTCATAATCAACCCCGTAGGTTTGAATATAACCCTTTTCTACTAGACGAGCTTTATAGGTGTGTACAATGCCATCCATGTCAGTCTTTTCCTTAAAAAACCATTTGCTCCTAACAATCTTACAATTAGGGGGAAGATTAACCAAACACCAGACTTGATTATCTTTCATGGATTTCATTTCCGCATTCATAGCATCGAGCTACTTATCAGATTTTAGATCTAATATTGCAGCTTTATAGTTAGCGGGTTCATTAAGATCCCCTAAACTATGCTCCTCCACTTCTACATTTAGACATAAGCAATCGGGAGCTCGATGTTACCTTGCGGACATACGAACGGGAACAACTTCCTCTTGAGGTGGTTCGAAACCTTCAACCTCCATAGGAATTTCGCTAGTGTTTTCAAAAGGTGATGTATCTTCATCTTGAATTTCTTCAAGTTCTACGGCCCTCCCACTGACTTCTTGAGATATAAGATTTTTCTCCAAGAACTCAGCATAGCTCGCAATAACTATTTTTGTTTTTAGGTGGGAAGTAGAAATAGTAACCCATCGTTTCCTTTAGGTATCCTATAAAGATACACTTAACAGATCTTTGTTGGAGTTTTTTAGGCGTATCTCTCTTCACAAGAGACTCACAACCCCAGACCTTTTGATGTGTCGTTGTGTGGTGTATATTTTTATGATTCAAGTTTTAAATTTATATTTTGCCGACTTAACCAAAACAACACTTTAACGGGCAGTATACCTGGTCGGCGGTAGATTCGTGGTAAGTAGGGTGTCGAACACTTGAAGCGAGGTTAAATCTCTCAATTTATTGATATTTTGGTTTACTAATCTAAGTTAATTATAATCTAAGTCAAACCTATGCTAATCCTATGTTAGTTCTACTCCTAATTCTAATAGGTAAAAGGGAGGTTTCAGCCTGAGAGACTGGCACGGGTTTGGTTGGTGACTACAATCAATTCAAGACACTTTAACCCACGCAAGCAAATTAACGGAAGATAAAAGAGCAGTC